>CAUYQV010161918.1:0-23674 GCA_963574575.1 Galagoides demidoff | reverse complement strand
CTATGGGGAAGCGGGGGAAGGGAGGTGGTTGGGTGAAGAAAATGATATTGTGGGGATCATGCCTATAATTTATCCTATTAGGGTACATGTGAATTTGTCTAAAGGTTGAATATAAATGTCTTAACACAACAATTATGAGATAGACATGATGGCTATATTAGCCAGTTGGATCAGAGTTTTCCAAACTGCATATGGAAGCAACACACTGTATCCTATGATAGAATTAATGTACACAATTATGATCTAATAAAAAATAAATTTAAAAAAAAGTAAAAAAAAAAGATAAGGGATATTCAATCTGTAGTAATAAGAAGCCCAGAGGAGGAGAGAATTTCTGTCCCAAGCTTTCTTGGATTTCATAAGGTTGGTTTACATATATATATGCTGATATATGATAATATGATAGAGGAAATTAGTTCTCTGGCACTTTGTACCTCATGAAATGGAGACAAATTACCTTTTTTTTCTTTTTCGGGGGGATAAAATAAACATTCTCATGACCAGTCCATGTCTCTAATTAGAGAGTAATCAAGTGCCTTTGGCTAGATTCTGATACTAAGGTAGAGAAGACACTGGATTCTTTGTTTGATTCTAGGTGGACAATCGACCAGATAGCTTTGGGGACTCCCGGGAGAAGATTGTGGCATTTGGCTTTGATTACTGCTACTGGTCGGTGAACCCAGAGGACCCCCAGTATGCATCTCAGGATGTGGTAATGTCATTTATCATTTTAATTTCACTCTCCTCAGTTCTTTTTTAAAAAAATTATTTAAAATGTTTATTATAAAGATACTACTGAAGGTTGTTATGGCATAACTGCGCAGATTGGAGGTATGATAATTGGTACTTTGATTTTTTTTTTCTATTTCAGGTTAATTTGAGGGTACAAGGAAATAGCTTACAATGTTTGCCTTTGTTAGGTAGAATCCATCTTATAATTGTGTCCTGCCCCCAAGAGGTGTGTCATACACTCCAACATTGTGCCCATTAAGTGGGAGCACACACAGCCCCCCCTCTCCTTCCCTTCTCTCCCTTTCCTCGTTTCCTCTCCCTACAACTTGAATTGAGTTTTTCTCTTATATGGGAATGTATTAGATCGTCTACTGGCATCCTATTAGTATTGAATACATTGGATGCTTGCTTTTCCATTCTTGTGATACTTTACTAAGAATAATGTATTTCAACTCCATCCAGATTAATACAAAAGATTTAAAGTCTCCATCTTTTTTAATGGCTGAGTAGTATTCCATGGTATACATATACCACCGTTTATTAATCCATTCCTGGGTTGGTGGGCATTTAGGTCATTTCCTCATTTTGGTAATTATAAATTGAACTGTAATAAACAATCTAGTGCAAATGTCCTTATGATAAAGTATTTTCTTTCTTCTGGGTAAATGCCTAGTAATGGGATTGCAGGATCAAATGGGAGGTTTAATTTGAGTTCTTTGAGGATTCTCCATACTTCTTTCCAAAGAGATTATATTAGTTTGCGATTCTACCAGCAGTGTAAAGGTGTTCCCTTCTCTCCACATTCATGCCAACATCTGCAGCTTTGAGAATTTGGGACGTGAGCCATTCTCACTGGTGTTAGGTGATATCTCAAGATGGCTTTGATTTGCATTTCTCTGTTGATTGGGGACAAAGAGCATTTTTTCAAAAATTTTTTTTTTTTTTGAGACAGAGTCACACTTTATCGCCCTTGGCAAAGTGCTATGGTGTCACAGCTCACAGCAACCTCCAACTCCTGGGCTTAGGCAATTCTTTTGCCTCAACCTCCCGAGTAGCAAGGACTACAGGCACCTGCCACAACACCTGGCTATTTTTTTGTTCCAGTTTGGCCAGGGCTCGGTTTGAACCCGCCACCCTCGGTATATGGGGCCAGCACCCTACCCACTGAGCCACAGGTGCCGCCCTTTTTTCAAATGTTAGCCATTCATCTATCTTCCTCTGAGAAGGTTCTGTCCATGTCTCTTGCCCAGTGATTGATGTGATTGTTGCTTTTTTTTTTTTGGTTCATTAATTTGAGTTCTCTGTATATTGTAGTTACCAGTCCTTTGTTAGATTTATACCATGCAGATATCTTTTCCCATTCTGAAAGTTGTCTTTTTGTTTTACTTGTGTCCTCAGCTGTGCAGAAGCTTTTCAGCTTAAGTCCCTTTTATTTTTGTTGTTGTTATGATTGCCACTGACGTCTTCCTCATAAAATCTTTCCCCAATCTGACATCCTCATGAGTTTTTCCCACACTTTCTTCTAGGATTTTTATCATTTCATGTCTTAGATTTAAACCTTTGATCCATCTTGACTCAATTTTGTGAGTGGTAAAAAGTGTGGGTCCAACTTCATTCTTTTATATGTGGTTATCCCATTCTCCCAGTACCATTTTTTTGGTGGGATTCTTTTCCCACTGTATGATTTTGTTTGGTTTATCAAAGATCAGATGGAAATAAGAGACTGGTTTCATCTCTTGCCTTTCTGTTCTGTTTCATATGTCTGTGACTCTATTTTTGTGCCAATACCATGCTATTTTGATCACTGTTGACTTGCAATAATAACTTGAAGTCTGGTAGAGTGATGCCTCCAGCTTTGTTTTTATTACTGAGACTTGCCTTGGCTAGGGTTTTTTTCTGGTTCCATACAAAAGGAAGTACTATTTTTTCTAGTTCTTCAAAGTATGATGTTGGTATTTTAATGGGGATTGCATTGACTCTGTAGATTGCTTTGAGTAGGCTAGACATTTTAACAATGTTGATTCTTCCCAGACAAGAGCATGATATCTGCTTCCATTTATTAATGTTTTTCTGCTATTTCTTTTCTTAGAGTTTCATAATTCTCTTTATAGAGGTCCTTCACCTCTTTTGTTAGGTGAAGAGGTATTTAATTTTCTTTGACGCTACTGTAAAGGGAATTGTGTCTTTTTTTTTTTTTTTTTGCAATTTTTGGCCAGAGCTGGGTTTGAACCCACTACCTCCGGTATATGGGGCCAGCGCCCTACTCCTTTAAACCACAAGCGTCCCCTGGAATTGTGTCTTTGATTTGCTTTTCAACTTGTGTGTTATTGGTGTATACAAAGGCTACTGATTTGTGGACATTGATTTTATACCCTGAGACATTACTGTATTTCTTTTCTTTTTTTTTTGGAAAGGGCTTATTTATTTATTATTTTACATTTTTTCTTTTCTTTCTTTCTTTCTTCTTCTTCTTTTTTTTTTTTTTTTGAGACAGAGTCTCACTTTGTCACCTTCCATAGAGGGCTGTGGCATCACAGCTCACAGCAACCTCCAACTCTTTGGCTTAAGTGATTCTCTTGTCTCAGCCTCCTGAGTAGCTGGGACAACAGGTGCTCATCACAACACCTGGCTATTTTTAGAGATGAGGTCTCACTCCTGCTCAGGCTGGTCTCAAACCTGTAAGCTCAGGCAATCCACCCACCTCAGCCTGCTGGGATTTCAGGCATGAGCCACCATGTCTGGCTATTTTACCTTTTTTTTTTTTTAAATTAAATTTAATTTTTTTGAGGGGACACCCGGATATGAACTATAAAATTTAATTTAATTTATTTATTTTTTCATTACTGTATTTCTTGATCACTTCCAGGAGTTTTGTGGTTGAGTCTCTGGGGTTTTCTAAGTATAAGAGCTTGTCATCAGCAAACAGCGAGAATTTGACTTCCTTTGCCTCCATTTGGATGCCTTTTATATCCTTTTCTTGCCTGATTGCATTGGCTAGAACTTCCAGAACTATGTTGAATAGTGATGGCAATTTTGGACATACTTGTTTGGTTCAAGTTCTTTTTTTATTCGTTTGTTTGTTTTGGGGTTTTTTTTTTTTTGAGACAGAGCCTCAAGCTGTTGCCCTGGGCAGAGTACCCTGGCATCACAGCTCACAGCAACCTCCAACTCCTGGGCTCAAGTGAGTCTCCTGCCTCAGCCTCCCAAGTAGCTGGGACTACAGGCACCTGCCACAATGCCCAGCTGTTTTTTGGTTGCAGCCATCATTTTGGCGGGCCTGGGCTGGATTCGAACCCACTAGCTAAGGTGTACGTGGCTGACGCCTTAGCCATTTGAGTCACAGGCATCCAGCCTGGTTCAAATTCTAAGTGGAAAAGCTTTCAGTTTTACTCTCTTTGGTATGATATTAGCTGTGAGTTTGTCACAGAAGGCTTAAGAAATGTGCCACCTGGCTCAGCGCCTGTGGCTCAAGTGGCTAAGGTGCCATACACCTAAGGTGGTGAGTTCGAATCCAGCCTGGGCCCTCCAAACAACAATGATGGCTGCAACCAAAAAATAGCCAGGCATTGTGCCAGGCGCCTGTGGTCCCAGCTACTTGGGAGGTGGAGGCAGGAGACTCGCTTGAGCCCAGGAGTTGGAGGTTGCTGTGAGCTGTGAGGCCACACCACTCTACCGAGGGGGACAGCTTGAGGCTCTGTCTCAAAAAAAAAAAAAAAGAAAAGAAAAGAAATGTGCCACCTATGCCTATTTTCTTAAGTGTTCTTGTTAGAAAAGGATACTGAATTTTATCAAATGTTTTTTCTGCATTTATTGCAGAGGATCATATGGTCTTTGTGTTTGCTTCTATTGATATGGTGAATTACATTTATGGATTTATGCATGCTAACCCAGCTTTGTACCCCTGGGATGAAGTCTACTTGATCCTAATGTATAATTTTTTCAATGAGTAGCTACAATCTATTAGCCAAGATTTTATTGGGCATTTTTGCAATATTCATTAGTGAAATTGGTCTGTAGTTCTCCTTTTTAGTTAGGTCCTTGCCTGTTGTTTTTTTTTTTTTTTTGAGACAGAGCCTCAAGCTATCCCCCTGGGTAGAGTGCCATGGCATCACAGCTCATAGCAACCTCCAACTCCTGGACTCAAGCGAGTTTCCTGCCTCTGCCTCCCAAGTAGCTGGGACCACAGGCGCCCGCCACAACGCCCGGCCATTTTTTGGTTGCAGCCATCATTGTTGTTTGGCGGGCCTGGGCTGGGGATTCGAACCCGCCACCTTAGGTATACATGGCTGGTGCCTTAGCCGATTGAGCCACAGGCGCCGAGCTTTATTTCTGATTTAATTTTGGTTATCACCAGGTTTGGGATTGGATTACTCTTACTTGTCCATTTATTGAAGATAATTCATTAGGTTATCAATGTGCTCTCTTTCTGTTTTTCTGATGTAGGCATCTAATGCAATGTATTTCCCTCTTAGGACTGCTTTTGCAGGGTCTCACAGGTTTGGGTAGCTTGTGTTTTCATTGTTGTTATGCTCAAGAAAGTTAATGATTTTCTCCTTTAACTCTTCCTTGACCCAACTGTCATTCAGCATAAAGTTGTTCAGGTTCCTGCTTTTGTGTGGGTATGAAAATTTTCATTGGAGTTGAGTTCCACCTTTATTGCCTTATGGTTTGAAATGATACAAGGTGTAATCTCAATTCTTTTGATTTTGTTGAGGTTTCATTTGTGTCCTAGGATATGATCTATTTTTGGAGATTGTTCCATGGCCTGGTGCAAAGAACATATATATATTCTTTAGGTTTGGGATAGGGTCAAGTTTAAGTTCCTTGTATCTTTGTTTAGTTCTGTATTAAGCCCAATTGTTCTAAGGTCAAGTTTAAGTCCCTTGTATCTTTATTTAGTTTCTGTTGAGAGGATCTGTTCAGTTCTGTAAGAGGGGTGTTAAAGTCCCTAGCTAGTATGGGATTATAGCAGTGGTTCTCAACCTTCCTAATGCCACAGTGTATTATCCTTGTTAAAAAGGGGTCTCGACCCACAGGATGAGAACTGCTGTGTTATAGGATGTTTTATTGTTCAGACCAATTAAAGTCTGTTTCATAAATCTTATGTCACTTGCATAAATATTTAGAATTGAAATGTCCTCTTTTTGTATTGTTCCCGTGATCAGTATGAAGTGACCAATACTTTAATCTTTAAGAAAATTTCAGTATGATTGACAGGTTTTCAAAAGGAAGAAACTTCAGAGCCAGGCACAGTGGTGTACACCTGTAGTCCCAACTACCTGGGAGGCTGAGGTGGGAGAATTGCTTGAAGTCAGGAGTTTGAGACCAGCCTGGGCAACATAGACCCACTCTGTACAAAAAATAAGAAAAATTCGCTGGGTGTGGGATGTGGGTGGTATGCGCAAATAGTCCTAGCTACTCAGGAGGCTAGAGAAGGAGGATTGTGTGAACCCATGAATTCAAGGTTAAAGTGAGCTATGATCACACTACAGCATTGCAGCCTTAGTGACAGAGCAAGACCCTGTCTCTTAAAAACAAACAAAAAAACCTCTTAAAGAAACTTTCAATATATCACAAAACCAATGACCTTTTCAAGTAGCCATTTCTATGGTAGCAATAAAAAGAAACTTATTTCGGTGGTGCCTATGGCTCAAAGGAGTAGGGTGCCAGCCCCTTATGCTGGAGGTGGCAGATTCAAATTCAGCCCTGGCCAAAAACTGCAAAAAAAAAAGAAAGAAAGAAACTTATTTCAAATGCAGTAATCTCATGTGTTTCCTCAGTTCTTCATAACTGGATAATTGTTATTTTTAAATCTTTTAATAACTGGATTATTATTATTATTATTTGAGACAGAGTCTCATATGTTGCCCTGGGTAGAGTGCTGTGACATCACAGCTCACAGCAACCTCAAACTCTCAGTCTTAAGCAATTCTCTTGCCTCTGCCTCCCAATTAGCTGAGACTATAGGCGCCCGCCATAATGCCTGGCTATTTTTCTGTTGTTGTTGTCATTGTTGTTTAGCCAGCCCGGGCCAGGTTTGAACCCTCCAGTCCTGATGTTAGGCACCCTCACCACTGTGCTATGGGTGCCAAGCCTGTAACTCGATAATTATTGAAAAATTAACGTGAAATCTAGGCCCTAACTGCTTCATACTTCAGATATAGTGGTCTGAAACTTATGATGTTTTGGTTTGAGAAATGGTAGTGAGAGTATTAGTTCCAGAAAGAACAAAGGACATGGAAGAAGACAGCTTGCTCAGGGCATGGAAGTTTGCTAGGGTCCATTTAGGCTTGGGCCCCAGCATGACTCAGATGGGTGTAAGTTAGTCCCAGTAGTGTTCTGCTCCTGCATTAGATAAATGACCTTATACTGTATGTAGCTCAAGGGCCTAAGAATTCTAGAGGATATCTTCTATGAGCCTTAAACTTATACCTGTTCTCTTAGGCAGAGTGTGAAAGGGCTAGACAGCTAGTCTGTGGGTCTGCAAGGTATATAGGGGGCAGATCTATTGATCAGCTGACTAAGGACTGAGAGGACCAGCCAAGGCCACCCTTACTATGTCTCATAGTTCTGCTTTGCTGTCTCAAGTGTCCAAGGCAGCAGGAGGTATGGCCAGTGAGTCTAAAAGACTTGGATGTTTCTGTGAAGCAGCCTAACTATGTTAGTTTGAGCACTACTGAAGGCACTCGGTCCCCATGGTGGCCAGCAAGCCTTGCCATTCATTTCTGTGACCAAAGACAATATCATTCATCCCAGCAGCCACTGGAGTACTCTGTGAAAGTCCATCCCTAGAATCAGAAAAACTACTTATTTGGCTTTTCATGGTTCAGTATCATCATACTTATGTATGAAAGAAAAGAATACTGTGGAACTATGTCCTTAGGAAATACCACTGGAAATTGAAATTTTTTTTGTGGGGGAGACCTGGGTAGTCATTGCCTTTCAGTCTATATGCCTTTGAATAAAAAGTCAAAGTATGTTTTCTGCCAAATATTTTAGTTTTAGTGAAACTTTTAATAATCATGCCAGAAGAACAGCATTATCAAGTGTGTGAGTGACTCAGAGGTGGCAGTGTTGATTTTCTGCTGACGCAGAATTCTGCAGATGATTGGATAGTTCAAAAGGAAGGAAGTGCAATTACTTCATTCTTCTCTTCTGATGGTAACACGTCAAACCAAGACCCTAGACTCCTTCGAGTTTTGTTGTGTTGGTATAACATAAGCATCCTGCTTTTGTTGCCCCAGTGTGTTTGCTCTAAATCAGTGGTTCTCAACCTTCCTAATGGCTCCTAATGCTGCAACCCTTTAATATAGTTCCTCATATTGTGGTGACCCCCAGCCATGAAATTATTTCTGTTGCTACTTCATAACTGACATTTTGCTACTGTTATGAATCGTAATGTAAGTATCTAATATGCAGGATGTATTTTCATTGTTAGAAAGGGGTCACGGCTCGGCGCCTGTGGCTCAATCGGCTAAGGCGCCAGCCATGTACACCTAAGGTGGCGGGTTTGAATCCCCAGCCCGGGCCCGCCGAACAACAATGATGGCTGCAACCAAAAAATAGCCAGGCGTTGCGGCAGGCGCCTGTGGTCCCAGCTACTTGGGAGGCGGAGGCAGGAGACACGCCTGAGCCCAGGAGTTGGAGGTTGCTATGAGCTGTGATGCCATGGTACTCTACCCAGGAGGACAGCTTGAGGCTCCGTCTCAAAAAAAAAAAAAAAAAGAAAGGGGTCACGACCCACAGGTTGAGAACCACTGCTCTAAATCCTCAGCAGAAAAGGGCAGAGTGGACATTACCTGTTCCCTACTGAGTTTCCGCTGTCCTCTGTAATAAAAGGACACTGGCAGTTTCAGGGTTATCTTGTGGCCCTTGATTTTTATCTCAGCACTGAAGTGTGTATGAGTTATCTAGTCACTAGTATTTGTAGTTATTCCATGGAGATCCTGGAAAGTAACTGGCTCTCAGTAACAGAGGGTGGGACAGTGGTCTTCTGTTTGCAGACAGAGTGAGCATCTGATAGTTGTTTCAGATCTTCCTGGCTATGGCATTCCTGTGACTGTTTTGTACATAGAAAGAACTATTTTGTATAACATTTAATATGCCAGTAATCTCACAGGAGATGTGTATGTGTTAAAACAGGTAAAACATATATATATACACACACACATATATATACATATATATGTATATATATACATACATATGTACATATATACTTATATATACATATATATTATCAGATGGTGCCAAAAAATGCATGCACATTTTAAGAAGGGAAAAAACTGTATTAAAATTATAATACTCAGCTCAGCTCCTATAGCTCAGTGAGTAGGGCGCCGCCACATACACCAAAGCTGGCAGGTTTGAGCCCGGTCCCGGCCTGCTTTACAACAATGACAGCTGCAACCAAAAAATAGCCAGGTGTTGTGGTGGGTGCCTGTAGTCCCAGCTACTCAGAATGCTGAAGCAAGAGAATTGCTTAAGCCTAAGAGTCGGAGGTTGCTGTAAGCTGTAATGTCACAGCACTCTACTGAGGGCGACATAGTGAGACTCTGTTTCAAAAAAAAAAATTGTAATACTCAATATATACTGATAATAGCAGATGTATACAAGTCACGTTTGACTTCTGGAATTATAAGAGGGGCTCAAAGTGGTTCCATCAGTGTCCAGACCCCTCTGACTACAGCACGCTACATGAGCACCATTGACCAAGGTGCCCACTTGTACCACTGCACAGGCCGTTTCTATTTCTTTCTGAGGTACTGCCAGTGTAGCTAGTTTTCTGCAGTTCATCACAACCTTTAAGGTCCCCCATAGGTAGATGTCAGGGGGTGTTAAGTCAGGAGAACGTGAGGGAAGCTCAACCACACCTCTTCAATCTTATTCCTTGTGAACATCACACACAGTACCGTGGAACTCAAGCTTATTACGAATGTGTGCAACTGTGAGCCTTGTTGGAGGTTCTGTTGCATACTCATGCCTCCACTGTGTACTTCCACAACCTTCTCGACATTTCAAACAACACTTCAAAATGGTCTTGTGCTCTTCTAACAACAACTGAGCTTCTGCCGTTTGCTTTGCACTGCCTATCGCACGGTGACGCTAGCATTCATTTGATTAATGCCATCTTTTGAGTGAACATCATATTAAACATTGCTACCACCATTGAATTCAACTTTGAGAAGTTAATATATAGATGACCTCTCTTTAAATGTATATAAGTTTAAATGTATACAGTTTTTGGCACCCCTGGTGTATATATATAAGCTTATTCTCAATGAGCTTGGGTATGGGTTTAATTGTGAGGCTCTTGTATTACATTTATGTGACTTAATCATATAAAAATAATCTAATGAAAACCCAAAAGGCATAGAGGAGGGGAGTTAATAAATGTAACTCTTCTGTTGTTTGATTTGAAATGTAATGGAAAGATCAAATGAGACCCAGACAGGAAGCCTGTGCACAGAGATAAAACTAGTCTCTTGAGGTTTATTCCAGCTTGTTTATTAATAGTTTATTCATGGACCCCTCATGGGTCCCAAGAGGAGTCAGCATATAAGGAGAAGGAAGGGAATCTCTGTCACAAGCTGGAGTAGGGCCAGAGGTCCCAGAGTGGTGGCAGGACTCATATCCACATGATTCAGTCAGAGGACCTCACTGCTCTAACACATAAATTGGAGCCCAGACTTAAGCCTAATTACTATGGCTCTCAGGCTACTAGAAGTAGGAGAGGCTGAACCTATTTAATCTTTGCACTTGGGGTGAAAAAGAATTTGGATGTAATCCAGTTCATCCTCGCCACAATATTTGTGATATTTGGAGGGGAAGGGTTGGTCTTATTAAAGTATAATTTAGATAACAATAAAATTCAGCTTTTTAGTGTATAGTTCTGTGTTAGCACATACATACAGGTGTGTCGCTGATACCACAATCAATAATATGAAATCTATCATCCTCAAAATTCCTTTATGTCCCTTTACAGTCTGTCTCCCTTACCTCCAGCCCCTGGCAATTGTTAATCTGTTTTCTCTTCCTATAGTATGTTCCAGAACGTCTTATAAATGGAATCATGTAACATGTCACTGTATGAGTCTGGCTTCTCTGACTTAGCATGACATATTTGAGATTCACCTTTTTCTTCCTTTAGGCAGTCTCACCCTGTGCCCTGGGTAGACTGCCTTAGCATCATAGCTCACAGCAACCTTAAACTCTTGAGCTCCTTGCCTCAGTCTCCTACATAGTGGGACTACACATGCCCACCACAATACCCCACTATATTTTTCTATTTTTAGTAGAGATGGGATCTCATTCTTGCTCAGGCTGATCTCTGACTCCTGAGCTCAAGCGATCTACCTGGCTAGACCTCCCAGAATGCTGGGATTATATGTGTGAGCCACCGTGCCCTGCCTGCGATTGATCTTTGATATGTGATATATCACATCTTCTGACCTTGACTCGTGCTTGTTTAAATCATCTGCTCTCCCAAAAGGAATCTCATGACTTTGAAAGCACTGATTCAAGCAGTCCCCGGAGGACAGTGTCTGTTTCATCTCTGGGTCTCTTCTTAGTGTGAAGAAAGGCCTGCCTTCACTCAGAAATGTAGTACTGATTTTGATATCCAGATATCTAGATTTCCCTCCGTTTGAATCTTGAAGGAATGGATATTGAAGGAATATCCAAACATCTGGCCGCAGGGGGATTTTGAGCAACATTATACAAAGACTTTCATAGATAACTGCTGAAAAGAATGTTGCCTGTTCAGTGCTGGTGCTGCCCCTTTGTAGTCTCCTAGTATGCTAGAGTGTGGAGGGAACTTGGTAGTCATGTAGGCCAGTTTCTCAGCCTCAGCACTACTGACATTTAGACTATAATTCTTGGTTGTGGGGGGCGGGGCTGTTCTGTGCATTGTAGAATGTCCAGCAGCATTCCTGACCTCCACCCACTAGATGCCCATAGCAATCCCCTATTTGTGACTATTAAAAATGTCTCCAAGGCCAGGCATGGTGGCTAATGCCTGTAATTCTAGCACTTTGAGAAGCCGAGGCAAGATGATCCCATGAAGCCAGGAGTTCTAGACCAACCTAAGCAAGAGCAACACCCCATCGGTGTAAAAAATAGAAAAATTAGTTGGATGTGGTGGCAAGTGCCTGTAATCCCAGCTTCTCAGGAAAACTGCTTGAGCCCAAATATTTGAGGTTGCAGCAAGCTATGATGATGCCACTGCCCTCTAGCCTGGACAACAGAGTGAGACTCTATCTCAAAAACAAAGAAACAAACAAATAAACCAACAAAAGTTTCCAGATAATGCCTAATAATTTAGGACAACTTCTCATGTTGCAGATATAGCCACATAACTTATACGGGCTTATATAAACAATTAATGCTCAAACAGGACTGGATTCAAGCTTTCTTGTGGTAGTCTTTTCTTTGCAGTGTATCTTTCTTTCTTTTTAAATATTTATTTTACAACCTCAAAAGATAGGTTCAAGTTTAAAATTCCTTAATACCTTGGGGCTTCCTGGTCCTTGGTGGTAACATAATTGAGAAAATAGATCAGGTGTCAATAACTATGGACCACTAGGGGACAAATTGTCTACTTCAAGTTCTATTGAGAGGCATCTTTATTTGTTAAATGCCTATTGACAACCAGATACAATTATAGATATTTACCGCTTTACTTAATTTCTTTTTATTATTCATAATAGTATTGGTATTTTGAGATGAGGCCTCACTCTGTTACTTAAGCAAGAGTACAGTTATAAATATTTACCACTTTATTTAATTTCTTTTTATTATTAGTAATAGTATTGGTATTTTGAGATGAGGCCTCACTCAACCTCTATTGACAACCAGATACAATTATAAATATTTACCACTTTATTTAATTTCTTTTTATTATTAGCAATAGTATTGGTATGTTGAGATGAGGTCTCACTCTGTTACCTAAGCTAGAGCATAATTATAAATATTTACCAGTGTATTTAATTTCTTTTTATTAGTAGTAATAGTATTAGTATTTTGAGATGAGGCCTCACTCTGTTACCTAAGCTAGAGCACAGTGGCACCATCATAACTCACTGCAGCCTCAAACTCCTGAGCTTGAGCAACCAACCCTCCTAACTCAGCCTCTGGAGTAGCTGGAACTGCAGGTGTATACCACTACACTTGGCTAATTTTTTTTTCTTTTTCATTTTTTTAGAGACAGGTTCTCACTATTTGCTCAGGCCACTCTTGAACTCCAAGATTTAAGCAATCCTCTGCCTCAGCCTCCTGAGTCTGTGATGATAGGTGTGAGCCACCACGCCCAGCCAAAATCTATATTATTTACCCCATTGTATAAATAAGGAAACTGAGCTGGAGAAAGGTTATAAGACTTGGCCCAATTAGCCAGTAAGTGATGGAGCAATGATTCAAATCCAAGACTGTCAAACTCTAAATTATGAGTCATTTTCACTAAGCCTCACTTACTCTCAAAGTTAAAAAAATTTAGTGCACATGTGACCTGGTCTTTTCTTTTTTTATATACATATTGTATGATTCAATTCCTTGGACATCCTAAAGGGTAGAGGATTTTTTCTCCATCTTTTGTAGTTGAAGAAATTGAGGCTTAGAGAGGTTATATGATCTGCAAAAGACACACAGTAAGATGTGAATCTTGGGTTTGAACACAGGATCATCTGAGTGCAAAGTTCATATTTATCACTGTGTTACAGCATAAATAGAGAAAAAGAAAGATATGGGAAAAGGAAGAGATGGAAAATTGGGGAGGGAGAAAGAGAAAAAAGACTATAATGAATAAGGGGCCGTAGGGGATGAAGCCACCTGTCTTGTCCATTACTCCTTGACCCTGGTATCACCAGCTTCCCATTCTTTTTTTTTTTTTTTTTTGAGACGGAGCCTCAAGCTATCCCCCTGGGTAGAGTGCCATGGCATCACAGCTCATAGCAACCTCCAACTCCTGAGCTCAAGAGTCTCCTGCCTCAGCCTCCCAAGTAGCTGGGACCACAGGCGCCCGCCACAACGCCCGGCTATTTTTTGGTTGCAGCCATCATTGTTGTTTGGCGGGCCCGGGCTGGGGATTCGAACCCCCCACCTTAGGTGTACTTGGCTGGCGCCTTAGCCTATTGAGCCACAGGCGCTGAGCCGAGCTTCCCATTCTTAATGCAAGTCTCCAAGGCTGGGCATGGTGGCTCATTAAAGAAGTAAGTGCAATGCCTCGGGTCCCTGTTGTGATTATCATTTTCACAAGGCTCATACTTTGTTTCTAAGACTTCAACTATGTTTGAAAATCTCTCTTCTGAATCTGGTTATGATCTCTTCTGGGGCCAGCATGCTCTGCTTGGAAAACTGACTTCCCTTCCTTCCTGCTAGTGAGGAACATCTGCTCGGGAGTCTCTGCTGAAGCCTATTGTGTTTGGGTGACTGTGTGTTTGTAAAACTTTCCATGAGGAGCATTAGCTCAGCTTTACCCACCAAGGACCATAAGTGGATGTTCAAAACAATCGCAGACTGAGTCAACAAAAAGCATGGCTAGGAACAAAAAGCTACCCAGCCCTTTATGAAAAGCAAGTGCTCCTATTCTCCTGGGAATCTTTATTTTAAAATGGTCTGTTATTTGGCTGAAATACTTGTAGCATTTCCAGATAAAACATCATGTAAGGGAGTAGATTTTCTAGCCATAACCACCGAATCCAAAACTGAAATTATAGTAGTAGTAATAGGATTGTGCTTTTTGTTTTAATATCTGTTTGGTCTCCACAATACACTGACAACCAGACAGTACACAGGGTACATCACTGCCTACCCTCCAAGAGCCTGAAAGAGGGACACAGACAGAAATGTCACAGATTCTTTGGTGAATATTTTATCTCATTTTGGACTTCTTGTGGATGTTAAGAATGTGGAGAGGCTTCAGAGGGAAACCACACATGCCCTCCAAATGATTAAAGGACTGGGTTGTAGGAACCAAGAGGAAAGCTGCTATTAGTATAGGATACCTCATGGGCATCCTATGTGTAATTATTTAATGAAGGAATGTTGATTCAGAGATGAAAGACAAAGGTGATAATGCTCCTTTACAGAACATGAGGAGTTTTACAGACCAGCTGGTCTTCATTTCTATAGGATAAAGTAGAAGATTTCAGTTAAATTATAGAAAATTGTATGTAATTAGGACAGGAAGAGTAACATATGCAGAATTTTTGAATCCTGACATGTGGTAGCTGAAGTGTTTGACTCTCGAAACCCAGAATGTTAATATTGAAAGAAATGTTAAAGACCATGTAAGACACATTTTGGGTTGTTTGTTTGTTTATTTATTTATTTTTTAAGGAAGCGTCTTGCCGTATCACCCAGGCTGGAGTGCAGTGGTGTGATCATAGCTTACTACAACCTCAAACTCCTAGGCTCAAAGGATCCTCCTGCCTCAGCCTCCCAAATAACTGGGACTACTGGTATATGTCACCATGCCCAGCTAATTTTTCTTTTTCTTTCTTTTGAGACAGAGTCTCGCTTTGTCACCCTCGGTAGAGTGCCATCAAGTCACAGCTTACAGCAACCTCCAACACTTGGGCTTAAGTGATTCTCTTGCCTCAGCCTTCCAAATAGCTGGGACTATAGGCACCCACTACAATGCCCAGCTATTTTTGTTGCAGTTGCCACTGCTGTTTTAGCTGGCCAGGGCCAGGTTAGAACCCACCATCCTTGGTATATGGGGCTGGCACCCTACCCACTGAGCCACAGGTGCCTCCCCCCAGCTAATTTGTCTATGTTTTATAGAGATAGATTCTTGCTATGTTGCTCAGGCTGGTCCTGAACTTCTGGCTTAGAGGGATCTTCTCACCTTGGCCTCCCAAAGTGCTAGGGTTATGGTCATGAGTCACTTCACTAGGCCAAGGCACTTAATTTTATTTTATTTTATTTATTTATTTTGAGACAGTCTTACTTTGTTGCTTTTGGTAGAGTGCCATGATGTCATAGCTCACAGCAGCCTCTAGCTCTTGGGCTCAAGTGATTCTCTTGCCTCAACCTCCCAAGTAGCTGGGACTACAGACACCTGCCACAATGCCTGGCTATTTTTAGAGGCAGAGTTTTGCACTTGCTCAGGCTGGTCTCAAACCTGTGAGCTCAGGCAACCCACCTGTCTCAGTCTCCCAGAGTGCTGGGATTACAAGTGTGAGCCACTTCGCCTGGCCCAAAGACACCTATTTTAAAGTTGAAGGCCTAAAGAGACAAAATAACAGTTATAGAATTTTGTTTTATCTTGACCTTTCTGGAATTGCTCTTGATGTTGCAAAGAAATGTCCATTGCTTATTTTAGTGGTAGGGCTGTGAGCTATAACACGAAGGTCCCGGCAAGGCAGGTAAAATCTTCTTTAGCCCAGACCTATCCCTGGCTCCTTATCTTGACTGAGTATGGCATTTGAACTATTACCATCTAGTAGTATGGGTGAGTTTTGAGGGCCTGTTATTATGGGTTCTCTAATGTGACCAGGCTATGATTAGATGCTGCTGCCATAGAAGCGGAGATTTTTTTCTAGGAACCCTAATCTATTATGCAATGAAGACAAGTGGTTTGCTGCCCCAGAAAGTAAATAGGGTGAGGTGAAGAGGAGGAGTATGACCCTCACTTCTTCTATGCCTCACTTTTCTTATATCTCCTGAACCTGAGTGTAAACGAACACTTTGGAGAGGGAGTAAAGAAGGCAGAAGGATCAGTGAAAGTGAGGAGGGACCTTGGGGGAGCAAGGGGAAAGGGAAACGTGAAGAACAAACTAAGGACAAGTGGAATTTGAGAGCTCACAGAGGGTCAGGGGCTGTTAGGATCGTATCACTTTTTAGAGTAGGTATTATTTCCACCTTAGGGATAGGAATAAGCTCAGATAAAAGGTGACACAACCAAGGGATGGAACCAGCACGCACACCCTTGACTGTGTGACTCCATTGTCCAAGTTCACACATAGTATGACACAGAGCTCTATTTGTTCCCATATTTCCAATACTAAACATCTTAAATAATCAGTGGCTATTGGATTAATTATTTAATTATTAATGGTCTGATGGATGACTGACAAGATAGGACTCTGACTTCTTGAATCTTGCTGCCTAAGTTAGAAAACCATGGATGCCTGCCAATTTTTCTATGAATCCCCTTTCCCTCATGCAGGCATGTGCCAGGCGAGTTGGGAGCATGTGGGCGTCAAAGCAGTTTCTCATGAATATTTGCAGAGCTGTGTACATTCCATCACTAGGGCTGTTTCTTTCCAACCAAGATGGAGACAAAAGCAGAAGGGAGAGAAGTTTATAAGAAAAGGCCTTTTTGTGCAATAGTTGGATGGGGCTCTGCAGGCCTGAGGGGAGGAAGGGAAGTTACCATGAGTGTTTCATTTCAGCATGTTCCCTCTGCCAGTAGCACAGCTGCCTAACTCCATGAGCATGTCCATGAGCTGGATTTTAAAAAGAATAGGTCATTCTTTGGGCCTCATCTAAATCATTTTTTTCCCTCCCTAGAAACTTGATTGTAAATCTTTAAAGAGTAACTTTCAGACTCTTAGAAACAGGAACAACTATCTCTAGAGTGAGTGGCATGATCATAGCTCACTTTAGCTTTCAGCTCCTGGGCTCAAATGAGTCTAGAGACCTGTCATACTTAATGGTTGCTGCTGGTGCTAAGTGCCTACACAAAATGAATAGTGGGACTGGGCCTTGAGGCTCATGCCTGTAATCCTAGTTCTCTGGGAGGTTGAGGCTGGAGCATCACTTCAGCTCAGGTGTTCCAGACCAGCCTGAGCAACAGCAAGACCCTATCTCTACTACAAATAGAAAAAGTTAACTGAACCTATAAGGGGCTGAGGCAGGACCATCACTTGAGCCCAGGAATTTGAGGTTGCAGTGAGCTGTGATCATGTCATTATACTCGAGACAGGGTAATGCAGTGAGACTTTTCTCCAAAACAAAACAAACACATACAATTCCAAAAATTAACAGTGGAAGCTAGAGAAATCTTAAAATGCAAAGGCTTGTTTGCATTTTTTCTACCTGTGAGCGAATAGTAATTCCTGGTAGTTGCTGGAGCTGTTGAGGTCTAGGTTTGAGAGGGAGGTTATCTGTAAGGAGGCATGCCCAAAGCTTGACTTTACCCAGGGCAAAAGAGTGAGATTCTGTCTCAAAAAAAAATTGTCAGATAGGGCGCTTAGCTCAGTGGGTGGGGCACTGGCCACATACACTGAGGCTGGTGGGTTTAAACCTGCCCAGGCCAGTTAAAATAACAATGACAACTGCAACAACAAAAAAATAGCCAGGTGTTGTGGCAGGTGTCTGTAGTCCCAGCTACTTGGGAGACTGAGCAAGAGAATTGCTTAAGCCCAAGCGTTTGAAGTTGCTGTGAGCTGTGATACTACAGTACTCTACTGAGGGTGACATAGTGAGACTTTGTCTCAAAAAAAAAAAAGATTGTCAAAAAAGCAATATAAGCTAATTATAAAATATTCACACAGCAAAGGAGAGTACAATATAAAAAGCAGAAGAGCCTTTCCCTTTTACACCTCCCATCCATCTCCTTGTCAGAGGTAAACACTGTCTACAATTTCCTTGGTATCCTTCTAAACATCATCTTTTTCTTACTTTTAAGAGTTAGCATATTAAGGAAATTCATTCATCTGTCATAGATGTTGCAATATTTTCCCTGTTTATACTTTTAATTCTGAGGGTTTTTTTGTTTTTGTTTTTGAGACAGAGTCTCACTTTGTTGCCCTCAGTAGAGTGCTGTGATGCCAGCAACCTCAAACTCTTGGGTTTAAGTGATTCTCTTGCCTCAGCCTCTCAAGTAGCTGGGACTACAGGCACCACCACAATGCCCAGCTATTTTTTGTTGTTGTTGTTGTGGTTGTCATTGTCGTTTAGCAAACCCAGGCTGGTTTGAACCTGCCAGCCCTGGTGTACATGGCTGGTGCCCCAACCGCTGAGCACAGGCGCCAAGCCTAAAAGCTAATAGTTCTTGAGGGAGACAGATACATAAAGAGATAATTACTTTATTGTGTGGTAAATATTATAATAGATTTTTTAACCAAGTGTTAGAAGAAAATTGAAGAGGAATATTGTTTTTTTATTTTGTTTGTTTGTTTTTTTAGGGGAGGAAATCTAGCTCAAGGTTTCTTTATTTAGGGTTAAATAGAATTTAAATCTATAGATTTTATTCCAAAGGTGTAGGGGGGACATTTTTCCTTAAAACGTGAAAGTAGTGTTTCACACGTAGAGATGTAACCTCACAACTTGGTGAGTCTCCAAAAAGATGAAAGACTTCTCAAAGCATCTCATGAGTCATTCACTAATCCTAACTTGGAACTAACCTCCAGGGTTTCACTCTGGATATCGTTTGATACTACATTAAATAGGTGTATGAATCATTTGGTTGTGCTGGCTGTTTTAGCCTGTTAACTTGATGTGTGATCATTATAGAGGGGCTGCGTCCAGAGGTTTAAACTTTAGCAAAAACATCTCTTCTTTGAGTAGGAAAAGCAGAGTTAACAGTTTATTTTTCAAGTGTGAGGCAGAGGAACATGAGCTATTTATAGACTCACTTCCCCCTACGGGCTGAATACAATAGAAGCCTGAAATCAAATGGTGACCAGATGTGGCCAGGCAATCCCCCTCTGGATTTTGAAGCTGTAAAAGTCATAGCCTCTGGGGAGGAGTTGGTCTGGGGGGATGGGCAGAAGAGATGCACTCAGGCCCATGAGATCATCCTCTGGACACAAATAGCCCGTTAACCAGCGGTCCTCAGGATTGGTGGAAGATTTTGGAAACTCATTTTTCTTGCTCTCTACCTAGAAGAGGGGAATTATTCCTCTATTGATAATTTTATTACTCAGCTCTTGTCTCTTTAGGCATTTAGACAAAATACAAATGCTTTGTGGGTATATGTGTTAAATTGATGTAGGAAAAAAGTTAATACTTTTTCCATGCCATTGGGAGAGATAGTTCTGCTGAGATGAGATCCGACAGGAATGGAAACCCATGATTGCTTTTCTTTCTTTACTATTCCTTCCCTATTAGACTAATTTCATCTTGTTCATGGTGGTAGGGTGGTGGTGTTTAAAGCAAACATGTAGGGGTTTCTGGCTAGTAATGTTTATCTTTTTCTCCCACATCAGAGATTTAAAAAATAGAAACAATTTCCTCCTTCCATAAGCATCTGGAAACATTCCCATGGAGTTTAGAGATTCAATTTCAGGGTCTGGAAAAGTTATACTCCCTTTTGGAAAATGTTTTCTCAACTACCTTGCTTCCATAGGAAGGAAAAAGAAAGTCGGTGCTGAGAAGCTGCCCCCTTTCAGGTACTAAACAGAGTACTTGTGTTATCGAATTCACTCTTCACAACAATCCTATGAAGTGGGTTGTTATTGTCTCTGTTTTACAGAGGTGAATACTGAGTTTCAGGGAGGTTAGGTAACTTGTCCACTGTCATACTCTGAAGTGGCGGAGCCCAGATTTAAACCCAAGACTGCTTCTCCAAAGCCCTTCTTCTTTCCACTGTGTTATCTGCTGTATCAACTCACCCCTTTTCCTGACTATGTATTTGCTTCTAATATTTGAAATATGATGTGAATTAGCTGAAAATATTGCACTGTTCTATCTTGAGTTTACTGTAGAAAAAGACTAAGTGTCATGAATGAGGAACATGTATTTTCAAGCCTCCCTGTAGACTCCTTGCTCTGAGAAGGGGAGACCACTGCCTGTTTTCAGTTTTGTATCCAGAGCAAGTGCTGGTATACAAGTGAAGTCAGGGTACTTTCTTCTGAACCTCCTGAATGGCCCTCATTGACCAAGCTACTCCCTGAGACACAAAAAAATAGATTGCATGATATAGCAAAGGGATGCTTCATTTCACCCGTTCTGACTCAGGGGCCAGGTTTTGAAGTGTACCTTAAAAGTGGTGAAATGACCAGGTACAGTAGCTCATGCCTATAATCTCAGCCCTCTGGGAGGCTGAGCTGGGTGGATTGCCTGAGCTCAGGAGTTTGAGACCCTGAGAATCCATCTCTAAAAATAGCTAGGTGGGTGGTGCCTGTGGCTCAGTGAGTAGAGCACTGGCTCCATATACCGAGGGTGATGGGTTCGAACCCAGACCGGCCAAACTGCAAAAAAATAGCCAGGCATTGTGACGAGCACCTGTAGTCCCAGCTACTTGGAAGGCTGAGGCAAGAGAATCGCCTAAACCCAGGACTTGGAGGTTGCTGTGAGCTGTGACACCACAGCACTCTACTGAGGGTGATAAGGTGAGACTCTGTCTCTAAAAATAAAATAAATAGGCTTGGCACCTGTGGCTAAAGCAGCTAGGGCGCCAACTACATACACCTGAGCTGGCAGGTTCAAATCCAGCCCAGGCCTGCCAAACAACAATGATGGCTGCAACCAAAAAAAAATAGCTGTTTGCGCAGCGCCTGTGCCTCAAAAGGGTAGGGTGCTGGCCCCATATGCCGCAGTGGCAGGTTCAAACCCAGCCCTGGCCAAAAAAAAAAAAAAAAAAAAAGGCTGGGCATTGTGGCAGGCACCTGTAATCCCAGCTACTAGGGAGGCGGAGGCAGGAGAATCGCTTGAGCCCAGGAGTTGGAGGTTGCTGTGAGCTGTGATTCCACTGCACTGTACCCAGGGTGACAGCTTGAGGGTCTGTCTCAATAAGTAAATAAAATGAAGTAAAATAAATAAAAATAGCCAGGTGTTATGGCAAGAGCCTGTAGTCCCAGCAACTTGAGGCAAGGATCATTTGAGCGCAAGAGTTTAAGGTTGCTGTGAGCTATGATGCCATCGCACTCTACCCAGGGGGACAGAGTGAGACTCTGTTTCAAAAAAAAAAAGAAAGGTGGTGAAATGCAGGCCAGGCACAGTGGCTCACACCTATAATCCTAACACTCTGGGAGGCCAAGGTAGATGGATTGCTTGAACTCAGGAGTTTGACACCAGCCTGAGTAAGAGTGAGAACCTATCTCTACTGAAAAAAGAAAAATCAGCTGGGTGCAGTGGCAGGTACCTGTAGTCCTAGCTACCAAAGAGGCTGAGGCAGGAGGATCCCCTGAGCCCAGGAGTTGAGGTTGCTGTGAGCTATGATGATGCCACAGCACTTTAACCTGGGCAACAAAGTGAGACCTTGTCTCAATTAAAAAAACAAAAGGTGGTGAAACGTAACCAGAGGTGCCCTGGAGGAGTCTGGGATCTGTGCACACACCTTGTAGCTATTGTGCTTTTTTTCCTTCCCAGCAAACCTGCATTTCTAGTACCTCTTTTTCTGAGCAGATGTTTTTCCTGATCTGTTAAGTACATTGGGAAGTCTAGTTTCATATTAGGGAGAGAAAGAATGAATACAGAACTCTCAGACTGAATCTAAAAGAATCTTAATATATGTTTTTGATGACTTGGTGCCTATAGCTCAAGTGGCGAAGTTGCCAGCTACATACATCAGAGCTCGCGGGTTCGAAGCCAGCCTGGGCTCACCAAACAACGATGACAACTACAACCAAAAAATAGCCAGGCATTGTGGTGGGTGCCTGTAATCCCAGCTACTTGGGAGGTTGAGGCAAGAGAATCGCTTAAGCCCAAGCGTTGGAGGTTGCTGTCAGCTGTGATGCCACAGCACTCTACCCAGGCGAACAGCTTGAGACTGTCTCAAAATATATATATATTTTGAATTAAATCCTATTTTCTAGGCATATCTTAAATTCCACCTGCTTTAATTTCCAAGTATTCATTTTTTAACATGAATGGACCTCTGACTAGTAGAAGTATTTATACAGCAAAGAGGATGAATCTCTTAGGCATTTGTCAGCTCCATTAGGTTATGTGGGGCTTATTTAACTATGCTTCACTGCAAATCAGTCTCCAGTTCCTGAGCAACTGTTCAGGTTTGTGTGTGTGTATATGTGTGTGTGTGTGTGTGTGTGTGTGTGTGTATATATATTTTTTTTTAGAGACAGAGTCTTACTTTGTTGCCCTCGATAGAGTGCTGTAACGTCACAGCTCACAGCAACCTCCAGCTCTTGGTTTAGGCAATTCTCTTGCCTCAGCCTCTGGATGATACTGGGACTACAGGTGTTCACCACAATGCTTGGCTATTTTTTTGTTGCAGTTTGGCCAGGGCCAGGTTCAAACCCACCACCCTAAGTATATGGGGCAGACCCCCTACTCACTAAGCCACAGGTGCCATCCCCAAATATATTTCTTAGTTGTCACTAGCAAGTAATGATTGAGTTGAATGCTCACACCCCTTATGTCTATCTTTTTGTCTTTTGCATGCACTTTGGTAGGCAACTGAAACAACCTTGAGAAGCATCATTGTCTTGGGGATATTGGCTAAGGCTCGAGTCAGGCTTTGTTTACTTGGTTGACGTCCCTTGATAGGAGGGGCTGAGGTGGATAAGTGCTCTGAGATGAGTGTGGTTGGGATCTCGTGACTCTGACATGCAGTACTTCCCCTCCGTGAGCTAGTCTTTAGGATTGGAGGGGGGAAGAGTGTCTTGAGAGAAGAAGGTACACTGCCAGTAGAATGCATGAGGCAGGTGCTGCTTAAATCAACACAAAACTCATCTCTTCAGCCAGACCTTGGATTGCTGAGAATAACACAGTCTTCATCTGGGCCAGCTGAACCCAGCTATGAAACAGACTGTCTGGCTCGGCACCTGTGGCTCAATCGGCTAAGGCGCCAGTCGCGTACACCGAAGGTGGTGGGTTCAAATCCCCAGCCCGGACCCGCCAAACAACAATGATGGCTGCAACCAAAAAAAAAAAAAAAAAAATGGCCAGGCGTTGTGGCGGGCGCCTGTGGTCCCAGCTATTTGGGAGGCGGAGGCAGGAGACTCGCTTGAGCCCAGGAGTTGGAGGTTGCTATGAGCTGTGATGCCATGGCACTCTACCCAGGGGGATAGCTTAAGGCTCTGTCTCAAAAAAA
>CAUYQV010161905.1:0-29543 GCA_963574575.1 Galagoides demidoff | reverse complement strand
GGCACCTGTGGTCCCAGCTACTTGGGAGGCGGAGGCAGGAGACTCGCTTGAGCCCAGGAGTTGGAGGTTGCTATGAGCTGTGATGCCATGGCACTCTACCCAGGGGGACAGCTTGAGGCTCCGTCTCAAAAAAAAAAAAAGAACTCTGGACTTTGCTCTGTAGACCTGGCACCCTAGACTTTCTGGAGTCCACTGAGAGTGGCTCTGAGTCCCTAGAACTGCAGCTCTGCTCCAGGGGCCTTGTCCCCCTCCCTTCAGGACCTGGCTGACCCACCCTGACTCCTAGCCTGGGGACAAAGGAGGAGCCCCAGGGCAGGTTCTACATGAAATGAAAATGGGTGGCCCCAATGGCAGAACCTCCTGGAGAGTCATAAACTGGGCAGCCAGCCCACTACTCGCATGGTGCTGGGCTTCCCCCAAGCCTGCCCTGCTTTGCCCAACCTCAGCTGCCTGGCCCTGGGGGAGTGTGGCAGGTGAGGATCAGGAGATGCTTTGGGGTACAGCTCTCCATGGTTTTCAGAACACAGACTGCAGGTCCTGGCTATGTCCATTTTCCAGATGGAGCTGAGGCTGGCAACCCAGACAGTGGCCCTGGTGCGTTACCATCATCTGCACTCAAAGAACTGGAGGAGTGGTGGGGGCCAGGGTCCCTGTCCACCCTCATTTGTCACACAGGACAGGCTGTTCTGATCTGGGCTCCTTTTAGCCCCAACCCTGTGCTGTGCTGCTCACCCACACAGGCCCTTATGGCTTTCCCAGGCTAGGGGTCCACCCCATCCCTCATAGCCCTCTGGCTTCAGCTCAGCCTCGCCCATTCCATGAGCCAGCTGTGAACTTCTACATGTCCTTCAATACCCCACTCAAATGTCCCTCAACATGCTTTCCTTGGCCATCTTGGTGCCACACCCAGGCAGAAGCAGCCTGTACACCTGTCATCTGGTCCCAAGTGGCCCATGCTGGTATTCTCATGTGCTGCTCCTGTCTGGAAGCCCCACAACAGAGTAGTAGCAGAAGCCAGGCAGTCCCCCAGTTCTGTAGGTGGGGGAGCCTGACTCCCAGAGAAGCCTGGGGCTTGTGGCCAGTGAGTGACCAATCAGGCTGCTGGTGGTCACCTTGAGTCAGCAGCACAGGCTCATCACGGGGCAGGAATTCACCGGGAAACTCCGTAGTATCCCCTCTGGCCCTCTTTTTTCCTTGGGCAAAGGCACATCTGACTTCCTGGAAAGCCCTGGGCCTGGCTCCAGCCTCCTCCCCAGTCCCTGTGAGCTGCTCCTGGGCCTCAACCTTACCTCCTCTGAGGGCCCCTGTCCCCAACCAAGAGTACCTGGGGTCAGTCTCTGGATGGGTGGCATTAGGGATGCCATGCTATGGGGGACATTCTCTCTTAGAAGAAT
This sequence comes from Galagoides demidoff, assembly GCA_963574575.1. Lineage (NCBI taxonomy): Eukaryota > Metazoa > Chordata > Mammalia > Primates > Galagidae > Galagoides > Galagoides demidoff. The sequence continues at coordinate 28,149 of CAUYQV010161905.1, read as the reverse complement.
GAGGAGAGGTCTGCCCCTGGTCTCCATGGGAGCTCTCCCGTCAGCCATCTGCCTCTGTGCTGGGGCGGCAGAAGGGCTGTCAGGGTCCCAGCCCATGGTACAGGTGGGGAAACTGAGGTGTGGGGGAAATGAGACTCACTGGGATCCCAGCCATAGATCAGAATGATCACAAAGGCCGGGGTGGGTTTCTGATGGGTTATAGAAGGCTCTTAAGAAGAGGCGGTGCGGCTCGGCGCCTGTGGCTCAAGTGGCTAAGGCGCCAGCCACGTACACCCAAGGTGGCGGGTTCGAATCCCCAGCCCGGGCCCACCAAACAACAATGATGGCTGCAACCAAAAAAAATAATGGCCGGGCGTTGTGGCGGGTGCCTGTGGTCCCAGCTACTTGGGAGGCAGAGGCAGGAGACTCGCTTGAGCCCAGGAGTTGGAGGTTGCTATGAGCTGTGATGCCATGGCACTCTACCAGGGGGATAGCTTGAGGCTCGGTCTCAAAAAAAAAAAAAAGAAAGAAAAAAGAAAGAAACCAGGGCTACTTTCTAGAGCTGCTGCGGAGACAGGATAGTTGGGCCTTACAGTCCAGAATCTGTTCTCACGCCCAACAGAGGAGAAGGGACATGGTCTAGGAGAAATCAGGCCAGGTCACAGGGACCTGGCCCCAGAATAACTCACCAGGCCCTCAGGACGTCTTTTGCATCTGAGACTTCAGTGACATGGACATTGTCATCAAACCGACTTGCTGGGAGGACCCTGCGGAGGGATCCTGTGGCCAGGACCCAGCCTGGCTCAGTCAGGATCCTGAGACATCAGTTCTCCCAACCTAATTTTGCCACACCCTGGGGCACTCCTCAGTGTGGACGTGGAGGGTGGTACTCAGCTAAGCTACAGCCAAACAGCCCTAAGCCCTCTGGCAGGACCTGGGGACTCACCAGGGAAGGGCCAGAACACAGAGACAGAAGCCTTCACTGAACTGTGATGGTGCCATTTGTCACCATGCTTGAAATCACCGCCCCCCCATCCCCCAGCCTGTGGCTGTGCCCTCCAGAAGACGGGCTGGAGGCAGAGGCTCCGTCCTGAGAAACACGGTCTCCAGCAGCTGTTTTCTAATGCTAACTTTCCAGATATTCCCAAGGCCAAGCAGGAGTTTGATTAAACTCCTTTCTTTTACCGTCTTCTCTGCCCGAGCCCATCTTGCTGAGGCAACGTAATGAAGGACAACAAACAGCTTCGATCGCTCACAGGAAAATGATTTTCTCCACGAGGGCTGAGGGCGATTTCGTTTCACCAGGTCCCTGAACCCATTTGCTGGACTTGAGAGGGTTTCTTGAGATCAAAGTATTCGAAAGTATTTTTTGAGGCTAACCTATTTCCATCTCTCCCCAGACCTGAAATCTGTGGAATTTCAAACATGCATGTTACCATGATAAACGCGGGCATCTCAGTTTTCTGTCTCCGTGGGGAATTCAGTCCTGTGCCTTTCCTCCCACACCGCCGCAGACACAAACAAACACGTCAGGGGCCACCAGAGAAACGAGGGTCTCCGTTAAGAATGACAGACTGGGGAGTGTTAATTTATTTCAGACACTGATGCCTCTGTCCCCAAGTTGGAGACAGCATCGCAGATGGGCCGTGGGGACCTACATTCGAGAGAAGGAAGATGCTGGGCTGCTTGCTGCTCCGGCCTGGGATCCGGCGCCCTGGCTTGCAGAATTGTCTGCCCTCTATAGACTCCACATACACTCTCTAAAAACAAAGACATGTCTTAGACTCAGCAGCTACCATGCCCCTAATGGAGAAGTCCAAACCCCACAGCCAGCCATGGTCAGGCTGTGCTTGCCCACACCAGCCCCCTCTGCTCTCTGCACCCCAGCCCTGCCCAGCACTCCCACCCCCCACACAGATGGCTGTGCCTCCACCAAGCCTTCCAACAGGGAGTTCCTTCTGCCAAGAAAGATGCCTCACCCACTCCTCCCCAAACTTCCCTGCCTCAGACAACGTTGCCCATGGTCTGTTTTATCACGGCCACGTGACATTCTAAATATTTGCTTGTGTATCTTTTGTGCCTTTTTTGGCCCAGATTCGCTAGGAGCTCTCTGGGGACCCAAACCACATCTCCATATCCCAGGACTTTGTCAGGGCCTCCCAAAAGATGTGGGAAAAGAGAAAACAGAGAAAACACAGATTTTAACAGTATAATATCACCTGTGGTCCTACCCGGCAGGATGAGCAGCTGTTAATATTTGGTTCTGCTTTCAGATGATTTCCCCCTGCCCAGTCTTCTCTGCCACATGGCTATCCTGTCTTCTATTCTCCCGTGTAACATTTTTCTCAGGGAGCAATGCGGCGCTCAATTCATTTATGGAACCAGTGCCCTGTTTTGGACAGTAGAGACCATGCCACAACCAGCATTCAGGATCAAATCCCAGGCCTGTCCTGGAGTGCTCCTCAGGGTGAACAAATTCCCAGAACAGGAATTTCTGAGCCAAAGATACATTTCAAGCCTTTGAAATAGATGGAAAGGTAGATAGGTGGTAGGCAGGTAGATAAACGTAGAGATATAAGAGAGAGATGAGCGGTAAGGCAGACAGTATGATGGATAGATTCATAGATAGCTCCATGCACAGATACATACAGAACTATGGTGGGCAGATAGATATAAATGGGGATAGAGCCCAGGAGAGCTGAAGGACAACCAGACACCCGCACTGACCTCCAGAAAGCTGACCCCACTGTCTTAGCCAGCTCTCACTGTCATAACCAAGTATCATGGACAGGATATCTTCAACAGCACACATTTCTGGCTTGGCACCTGTAGTTCAGCAGCTAGGGCACCAGCCACATACACTGGAGCTGGCAGGTTTGAATCCTGCCTGGGTCTGCCAAACAACAATGACAACTACAACCAAAAAAAAAAAAAAAATAGCCAGACATTGTAGTGAGCGCCTATAGTCCCAGCTACTTGGGAGGCTGAGGCAAGAGAATCACTTAAGCCCAAGAATTTGAGGTTGCTGTGAGCTGTGACGCCACAGCACTCTACTCAAGTGACAACTTGAGGCTCTGTCTCCAAAAAACAAACACACATTTCTTTCTCACAGTTCTGGAGCATGGGCTGTCCGAGATAAAGATGCTGGCAGGTTCGGCTCCTGGTGAGGTCAAACAGTGCGGTGGGTCTGGGAGGGGGACTAACAGTTCTCTAGCATCTCTTATAAGGGCACTAATCCCATCATGGGGTCCCACCCTCATGACCTCATCTAACCTTAATTACCTCCCAAAGGTCCCCACCTAATACCATCACCCTGGGGGCCAGGGCTCCAGATATGAATGGTGGGGGCGGCGGCACAAACATCCGGTCCACACCACCCCTGCCAGCTGGGAAGGGGTCTCCCTCCACAGCAGCCTCAGCACTGGGGATCTCCCAAACATGGTGGGAGAGATGCTTGGCACCTGCCAGTGTAACCTCTGCCCAGGCTGGTCGAATTTTAATGGGTTGAATCACGGTCCTGAAAAAGATATGTCCTTGGTACCTATGAATGTGATCTGATTTGGAAGATATGACCTTATTTTGCAGATGTGCCTAAGATAAGAACATCAAAGTAAAATCATCCTGGATTCTCCACTAGGCCCTAAATCCAAAGACAAGCATCTTCTTTAAGTGACGTACAGAGAGAAGAGGAGATGACCCAGTGCAGACGGAGACAGAGATTGATGTGGCCATGAGCCCCCCGTAGCTAGAAGAGGCAAAGAAGAAGTATCCCCGGAGCCTGTGAGGGAACGTGGCCCTGAGAATGCCGGGATTCGGGACTTCTGTCCTCTAAAACCGTGAGAACACACCGCTGTTGTCTTAAGCCACCCAGTTTGTGGCAATTCATCACAGAGAGCCAAGGAAACCAACACAGGGTCGAGCACCAGGCCAGCAACAGCCCAGGATGAAACTCACGTCCCCCAGAGAGCTGGAGGCTGTGCCGTGATCCTGCCAAAGAAGAGCCCCGCTGTGGGAGCTGCAGTTACCCTGCAAGGAAACCTTGTTTTCAAGAGTTTAATACTTTTTTCTGTCCCTTTGGGAAAAAAAGAAAGAAAGAAAGGAGAGTGATTTCCACATGCTGGGCAGGAAGGTGTACAGCAGTATGAATGACTGAGGCTTAATTTGTCCCAGCCCCATCCCATTCCATCATCCCAGACTATTAAAATTTTTAATCAAAGGTTTGGTTATTAAACTGCCTGAGGTTGGCAAAGGTTTGCTGTTATCTTATGTTAAAATCCATCACGATCCAAATAAAATGAAATTAATTTGAGATGCCAAAAGACACTCGGGTCAACAGAGCATTAATATTTCACTGTGCTGCAGCTGGTGCGTGGCAGGTGTGTGCAGGGGGCACCCCACCCCACTGTGCCAGCCCCTGGGTCAGGGGGTAGCAAGGAACAGCCTCCATGAGACCCTGAAGGCAGGAGCCAGGGACAGTGAATTTGCGGGGCCAGCACAGGCAGGGCTGTCGGAGACAGTTCTCAGCAAAGCCAGCTCCCGCTCGAATGCTGCGTGTGCCCTCTCCAAGGTGACTTTCCTTATCCTCTCCTCCCTCACGGGTCCTGTGGGTGCCTTTCCATTTCCTCCTGTTTCCTTCTTGGTCTCTCAGCAACCTAAGAGCCAGATTCTCCTCTGCCTCCTTCTGGCAGTTTCCCTGGGGCACCACCCCAGTACCCCAGCTTCCCATTGTCTCCACTGCTGCAAATGAGGGGCGTCAGAGCACAGCTGTCCTGGATCCCAGCAGCACAGAGCGCAGCTGTGTTTTCGAGGCCCGCCCAGCCCAGAGCCATCCACTTTATCCCCCAGCACACGTGGAAAACAAAACCAAAAAGAGGCCTCCAAATCGGGCTCTCTAAACCGGCATTTGGGCATTTGGGGCTGAGATGTCCTTGTCCTGTGCACCACAGGCACCCTGTACCTACCCACACAATGCTGTGGGGTGTCCCCTTGAGAGGGGAAACTGAGGCCCAGGAAGGGGTTACATGCCCGGGAGGCCATGCTGGGTGCTGTGTTCCTGTCCCCCATTCCCAGAGCACAGTGCTTCTCCCCCCATCACCTAAGCCCCACACTGGCCTCGAGGACCCACCCTCAACCAGACACCACAATGGTGAAGGAGTCTCCAGACAGGAGGAGGAAGGCACTTTCCTCTCGGGATCACAGATGCCGCCTGCCAATCCCGAAACACATAGGCATCACGGTCTGGCTACTGCTGACCCCAGCAAAACCCCACCAAAGGGACCTGCGTCTTAACCAGAGGCAATAGGTTGTCAGCAGAGAAGAGAGGACAAGGTGTCCCACACAGCACCGGGCCCCTCTACTCGCCTGCCCACATCTTTCAAGGCAAATGCCTGACCCGGCACAGTGTCTGGCTCAGAAACCCATCATTTCTAAGGACATTTTGATAATTCATATGTGTCAAAGAGTCTGTGACTGCCTGAGATCTGAAACCTTGGCGGGAAGCTGAGATGAGAGAGATTGCAAAGAACAGGTACCCACTGAAAGAAAATAATAACTAGTGGCCCCTCCATGCTTAATTTCTGGCAGTGCCCCGAGCTGGACGCACTCGGACTGCGTAACAACAGCCCTGAAGGATGGCAGGGGCAGGTGACCCTCCATGTCCTCAGGTTTGCTGCAGTTAATGAAAGATATTAAATTTAACAAAGAATCTGCCAAGGTTATCTCATCCCAGTACCAAAAAGAAAAGGGTGAGATCCCTGAATTCTGCTCATCTCATCTCCGAGCTGAATGACCTGTGTGCTCGTGGGTACACAGATGCGGCCTCCTGTGGGGGGGTGTGGGAATACATGGGTTTCAGCTGGGTGCCTTTGTACTATCAGAGAAAAATCATTTCAATGCACCAATCTCAAAGGAGGTCACTAGGCATATGCGTCTCCTACTGTGGCTCTAACACCTGGCAGGTCCTTCTCCCCTCTGAGGTACGGGGCTGCTGTGCTCACCCATGTGAGAACCTGCCTCCACCCCCACCCCTTTACTGCATGGAAAAGATGATAATTACGGCATTGACCTTCTGGGGTTGTTTTAAGGCCTGGACAACACAATCCACAAAAAGCCAACCCCGGTGCCATCACCACTGGTCTTTTGAGGCATCCACACTGGGTCCAGAATACCCACAACAAAGCACCGTTTCAGGACCCAGGACTCCACTAGGGTGGCCTGTGCCATTAACAACAGGTCTTCACACCGTCTAAGGCCATCAGGGCCACCACCTCGAGATGCCCAGGTTGAAGCCCCAACCTGTGGGGTCTCAGGGTTGAAAGACGGGTGGAGGCAGAGGGCACCACTCGGTCCTGGCCTCACATTCACCAAGTCTCCAGAATTAAAACTACTGACATTGTCTCCAAATACATATAGTCACGGAGAAACTTTGTCAGGTTTAAAGAGGTGAAATCCTGGTCTACTGGTCAGACCACACTCCCATGGTAGTCTCAGAGTTACAATTTTTAAACCCTATTATAATTAGCTTGTAAATAGCTGTGGAAATATAAACCACAGAATATGAAAATGACATAAAATTATTTTTTCATTGAAAATATGTATTTGTTCAATGGAATTAAAACCACCGCCATCTCAATCACTGTTTTAGATCTTTTCTTTTGGTTTTTGTTTTTTATCTACTTGTTTTTGAGACTCCAGGTACAGAGGATGGAGTAAATCACTTTTTTTTTTTTTTTTGCAGTTTTTGGCTGGGGCTGGGTTTGAACCTGCCACCTCCGGCATATGGGGCCAGCACCCTACTCCTTTGAGCCACAGGCGCCACCAGTTGATCACATTTTTATAGAGCTGTAGCAGATTTTCATCACTGATCTGCACCAGGCTCTCAGGTCATGTTGTGGTTGAAGGGTTTATTCCTGCACCCTGCTCTCATCCCGACGGCCCCGTTCTGACCACAGCGGCGTCTCATCGGGGTTCTTATGGACAGGGACGTGGTCTTGTGTGACCTCTGTAAACCGTCCTGTGCCCTGTGTCTCCTGCTGCTCCCTGCTGATTTCTCTAACAACTAGGATTTGGAGTCCTACCCCGGTGGGACGTGCGTATCTAATCTCAGTTTCTACTTCCTTCCTGCACACGGGCTGCGATTTCACCTATGCAGAACCCCAACCATGGCTGTGAGCCAGCCAGCCGCCAGAGCACTGCCGTATCCACACCTCAAACTCTCCCGGGAACGTCCCCGGGCTGTGCACCCATAGCGTGTCCACTAGGTCATAGGTACACACACGTGAAGTTTCCCTCCGCACCCCGGGTCCCCCAGGAAGGCTGCAGCAGCCACCCACGTTTTCCTGCTTCGTGGATCCCGCCCGTGCCAGCTCACTTCATCAGCATTCTAATTTTTGCTGGCCCAAGAGACGCATAAAATGGTATTTGGTTCCTATTTCTATCCTACGATCGCCAGTGACTCTGAGCTTCTCTTTCATGAATGGCAACTTTCTGAGCTTCCTCCCTGCCAACTGTCTGTCCGTGCCCCTCGCCCCCTTTTCCTCTTTTTGATTCACAGGAGTCCCCTGTATGTTCTAGGTATTAATCCCTTGTCGGTTTTTAACATTCCAGGTGCCTTTTCTGGTTTGTTCAGCTGTGCGTTAACTGTGTCTTTCATTGAACAAAAGCCTCTAACTCTGACCTAATAAAAGGTATCGATTTGTGGCACTGTGCTTTGTGCCTTTGAATGCGTATTTAAGACATCTCTGCTTATAACTTAGAGCTTTTTTCTGCTACATTTTTAACATTTGGACTTTACCTAGAATCCAGCTGTGTACACGGTGTCAGGTAGGACTCAGGGTTTTGTTTGGTTTTTTCATATTTTATCTCAAATAGGTGCTTCTGCGTGATATTCAGAGGTCCACCTCCATCTCCTGCCTTTCCACTGAGGACCGAGGAGCCCCCGCCCCGTAGAAGGTACGTGAGAGGTTCAGGAGGGACGAGAAAGTGCCGTCTTGTGGCCAACCCCCACCTGGAAAGAGAGGACAGAAGTCCCCGCAAAGCCAGATAAATAAACACGGCCAACCCAGAGCAGATAATCAGCACAGAGTGGAGGTTTTGACAAAGGAGATACACAGGGAGTGACACAGCACACGCCACAGAGGCAGCCACTGTGGTGAACAGTTGGTTGCAGCCTGGAGCCCCAGGATGGAGAGAAGTTTCCGGAATGATTTCCCTGCCTTGTTGGCTAGACAGCAGAGATGGGGTGTGAGGGGCATCCCGGCTCTCAGGTCTCAGACGTGCTCATGAAAACCATGTGGCCCAAAACAGCAGTCACTCACGACATTCCCGAGACCCTAAGGTGGGCCCTGGCATCAGGCCCAGTCCCAGTAGGGACCATGGCCACAGGACTCTGCTGCTGAAGGGGGACTCAAGGACTGCCAAGGAAAGCTGACCGCTGAAACACTGCTATCAATCTGATTCAAGCTCCGGGTTTTAATAACACTGCTCCTCCCAGGGAGCCTCCCTTCCCAGATTTATCATCTCTGGTCTTGAGTTGCTTCTGAAAGAAAATAATTAAGTCAAATTGGGGCAATAAGTAATAATTTTTACAGATGTGTTCTGTTCCCGGTGGTTTCCTTGGGAGAAAAGCAACAGCTTTGACAAATGCTCCCAGGCAGGTTCTGGGATTGGAAGGAACGAGGGTCACCAGTTCCTGACTTCAGTAGGCCCAGGGCATCCCAAACCCTGCCCCGTGCCAGACCAAGTGACCCAACCCCTCCTTCCCCTGCTTACCCAGCCCAACCAGGGAGAGGCCCGGGGTCCCCACTCTGATGCCCGGCACAGCCCACGGTGTCCTGCCTGCCCCTGTCACAGCCTCCCCCTGGTATCCCCACACAGCAGCCACACCCTCACCCATCACTAGCCGCAGCATGGCCAGAAATGGGTCCCCAGTGTGCCTTCTGTGAGCAGCCGCTTTTGTCCAGTAAATGTGGGAATGACGCTCGCTGGGTCCCCAGATCCCAGGCAGCGTGGAGCCCCATTGCTTCCCAAGGCTCATCTCTGAAAGTCCACATTGGGAACATTCTCAACCTTGAGATCCTGAAACACATGTATCCTTCTCTGAAGATTAAAAATAGTAAGGCCATCAATAATTGTACCTTTTTTGTGCACTCTGTGGCAAATACCTGTGCTTGTTACCTATATGTTGTATGAGAAACTGGAATAGTTCTTTGAATGCCACCTAAGCTCCAGCTCCCTGACCCACAAAAATCAGGCTCACTTCATATAAAATATGGAAATTATAATGATTTAATTGGTAACTACCAATGATTGGTAAATCGGCTCAGGGAAGTGAAGTCACCTGTCCAAGGCCACACAGAGGGGATTTAAACCCAACCCAGCTGACCTGAAAACCAAGCTGCTGCCCCAGCTGGCTGCTTCTTAAAGACAACAAACACCAACTCAAAGGGGCATCAGAGACCAGGCGTCCAAGAACCGGGGCCAGCAGGAGACAAAACTGGCTTCCACAGCTGAGATTCAGGTTGGCCCTGAGCCCACTGGCTGACCAAGCAGAGAGATACGAGCAGGGCTGGGTCTTCTTATCAGAAAGGAGGGAGCATTTGCTTTCCTGCAATTCCTGCAGCAGTTGACCCGGGAAGGCTGTGTGATAAAGCAGAAACCACGTCTTTGACAAGGTTTCGTGGACCCGCAGAGCGGCCACCCCTTGTACCACAGTTTCTCATAAAAACTCAGTAGAAGTTGGGGTCACAGCTGAAACCATGGCTCAGCAAAGCCAGTCCTTGCAGAGACACAGCTGTGTGGTCTGCATGGGAAGAATTCTGCCTCCAGAAGCAGAATTCAGAGCACCCGGACGTAGGGACAGGTTGTGTGTCTTGCAAATGATCTTCAAAAAGTCATCCCTGGGCCTCTGGTGAAAGCCAGGACTCCTGTGACTGGTGGTGTGTGGGTGGTGTTGGGCGTGCAGATGAGGAACTCAACCAAACTTCCCTCCAGGACCAAATGTCCCCACGCCCCCACAGAGAGGCCACAGGAAACCAACCGTTTGTTACAAGGACTGGTTTGGGCTTCCCTCCAAAGGATAAATAATCGTGTGGGTTCAACTCTCACCTTTTACACAGCAGAGCTTGACCAAGAGCGCTCGGCACAGAAACACCCACAACAGGTGAAACCACCAGGCGCCACCTGCACACCTGATTTTAGCCACAGGAGGCGCCCAGCTCCCTCTAGACAAAATTCTCAGAAATAATCCTCTGATGATTGAATATGCCTTTATAGAATTACTGTTGTTCACCTAAATGTTAAATTCTCACTTTGCTTAAATTTTTTAAAATTCGACAAGTTTATGCAGGGATCTTTTTCTCTCTTTCTCTTCTATTCCTGTAAGGAAAACCTAGTGGTTTTCTTCTAGTTGGAAAAGTCACAAATATTATGCCTTTAAGAAAATAGAGCTTGGGGCGGCACCTGTGGCTCAAAGGAGTAGCGCCCGGCCCCATATGCCAGAAGTGGCAGGTTCGAACCCAGCCCCAGCCAAAAACTGCAAAAAAAACACAGAGCTGTTGGTTTAAATTCTATCACCATGTCAGCACATTATTAACTGAGAAACCTTATCAGAACTGCAGCTCAATTTTAAGACAGAGGTTACCATTTGCACACACAAGAGCCTTTCTAGAGAACAGGCTCTTCCTTAGCTGTGACATTCGTGAGGTCAGCTTCTATGTTGTGGCTCCAGGGGTGCATCTTGCCAGCACCTGCCTCTTTCTGGGGCATCCTTCATCAGAAAGTGGAAGGGGCTCTGAGTCCCCGGCAGAGCCTGAGAAACTCAGCACTTACCACAGAGAGAAAAAAACGGGCAGAAATAGCTTAGCAAATAGAAATAGGGACATAAATCATAACTGTGTATATTAATGCATTTGTGGGATTCAGTAAAAATTAAAAAAGAAAAATTGTCTTCCATGAAACTGGTCCCTGGTGCCTGTGGGGCACAGAGAAACCCAGAGTGGCTGCAGCTGTGACATCATTTTGCAGATGGAGACAGTGTCTCTGCCAGAGTGTGCCCTGACAAGAAAATGCAGGGGGTGGGCTTCATTATGGAAAAACCCCCCAAAAGCTGGGGACTGCTGGTCTAGAGGCCCACCACACCTGCCCTAGAGTTGTGCAGAGCTCCACCTGTGCCACTAACCACGGCAGCTCTAAAGACTAGAGTGAGGACTGGAAGGCAATAGGACATTCTTGACCCTGGGGTCCAGGAGGGAATACTCAAGCCCACCCCCTGCATTTTCTTATCAGCGCACATCTGTCATCTAACCTGTCTTGTCCTCAACAAATCCCAAGTACTTCTCAGCCAGAACCTGAGTGTTCCTTGGATGCCAAAGTTTGAAAATTCAGCCAAGTTCAGTCCCGCTGAGCTGGGACTTCGTTTGTCCAGGGCCATGAAGCTGACAGGAGAGCAGGCTGCTCTGTGACTCTGGTGGAGACACTGTCTCCATCTGCAAAGTGATGTCACAGCTGCAGCCACTCTGGCTTTCTTTATGCCCCACAGGCAAAGAACAAGGCTGGTCAGAGCCGACCACAGGCGAAGGTGGCAGGGTAGGCTTGGTTTTCCCCCCAGCTGGAGGGCGGCAGCCACCGGGGAATTGCAACCGGATAAAAGCAGTTGCTTATCTCTGCAGCGTTGGCTCAGGGACAGTGGGGGGGGGGGGCTGCACCCCCTGCCCCAGGACTCTGCTGCTGGGCTCGCTAGCGAGGCTCAGAGGTGGGATTTTTTCACCCAGGGTCCTGTGGAGGCTGGACTGCAGAGCTGCCGTCCACCCTGAATGTGGGTTTGGGGCAGGAGCTCACCTGCTGGCCACCTGCTTCCAGTGCCTGTGTTCTGCTCTGGGGTAGCCTTCCTATCCACGCCCTGTGGTGTGGGAGCTATTGGTACCAGCACAGCCTGAGAAAGAAGGATGGAGACCTGAGCCCTGGGCAGAACGCGGCTGGCACTGGGCACAGTAGACGTCTCCACGAGTACCCGGCATGGAACACACTCTTCTCCAGCCCTCTGTGGTCCCTGAAAGCCTCTCCTCACTTAGCCCAGCCAGACCCAGCCCTTGCAAGGGCTATTGTCACAAACCTGTCCTCTGTCTAGCATCCCGGATGACAGGTCCTGCCCCTGTGGCCACTCACTCCCATCTGACCACCTGCAGGCTCCTGCCAGTACCTCCAGGGTCTGCAGCCACTCAGTCCCATCTAATAAGCTACACACCCCTGCCAGCACCTCCAGGGCAGCACCGCAGAAACACCTGAGCACAGGAGCCCACATTCACCAAGCATCCTGTGAAAACCTGTGCAAATATTAGAAACAGGCACCACCCAGGTTCAGGCGAGCCGGCCTCCACTGGCCCTGCCTGCACCATGCCCACAGCTCGGGCTTTGTGCCTCATTCTGGACAATTTTAGGGCCCGGCGGGGGGGGGGGGGGAGAGTGGCATCAGCGAATGGATAGAGTTTATCTCATCTGATGCCCCACACTGTAACATTTTATTATCTGGGCCACAGAGACTAGGACTGCGGCCTGCGGAAGTCAGGGGAGGTCTCCTGCCAACGGCAACCCAGGAGCCCCTGGGGTCCCAGCTCCATCCTGTGCTTCCTCCTATACACATAGTTCACAACTGTTCAAAGCTCACTCTGCTCACTGACATCCAGCACACTAAGGAAGAGGGGACCGACAGAGGGAAAGGGATCAGAACTAGGGCCCTGAGAGCCCCTGACCTAATGCGTAGGACTCAGTCTCCCTGGAAATGGCCTTGGTCATTTAATCCCTGAGGCAGCCTATGATCCCTGGGTCATGTGGTCTGGCGCCTCCACACAGGAAACAACCAACCAGGGCTCTGGCAGCATCAGGACCCTGCCCTGCAGAACCAGGAGCAGAACCAGGTCCTCCATCCCTAAGTGTGTCCCCAGAGAGGGAAGAGGGAAGTGGCCCCAAGAAGGGGGACCTTCTGCTCAACTGGGAAGGCCATGGGCGGTGGGTGGATGCGTTGGGCCTGTGCCTCCCCAGGGGGGAGAGGGAGCAGATACTGTGGGCCTGTGCCTCCTGGGGGGCGCTGGGCAGGGGCGGGGGGCGGGGGGGCAGATACTATGGGCCACAGAGCAATGCATACTCAGGGCAGCTGGGCTGAATCATGCTGGTCACAGCTGCTTCCACACCCCAGTGACCCAGGCCCTACTCCAGGCGTCTCCTGAGAACCACTGGGACCCTCCTGCCCAGGCCCAGCACAGCGTCCTCCCCTCTGCACTCTGGCCCAAACCACTCACAGGGCCCCTGACTTCCCTCTCTCCCACCAGCCCCAGGAGAACTCTGGGCTGGCTCCTCCTCGTACCTGCTCCTCTGTGAGGATTAAGTGAGCTAATACTCACAGCACGCCAGTCCCCAGCCGGGCCTGGCGAACGGCAACCTCCAAGTGCTGTATTTTACTTAGAATATGTCACTGAATTTAAGACACCATCGACGGCAAAGCGCTGCTATTTTATGCACCACTAAGAAAGAAAAAAAGCTGCCAATTAAACTGACATGGTGCTTTCTGGTCAGTTATAATTTTTATTTTATACTTATTGAAGGGGCTCTTCTGGACTTAATTAGACACGGTTTTGTATTGGCTATCACTCCAGCGCACACATAAAAAGAAAGATACATGCAAAATAAATTTGTTAAGGTATTTCTAAAACTTGCAGATGTTGAAGGCCAAATCCTGAGATTTCATTTCTGCTCTGAGCCCTTGAGGTCCATGCTTCTCCTCACACTGGTATCATCTGAGTTGTCAGGAGCATGGAGCCTGCATTTCGTCCTCAGAGAGCCGGGCAGCCCTCAGCTCCAGGAGCTGGCCAGGCAGATAGAGTAGGCCTCCTGATTAATGAGTCTTTACTGAACACCTGATTCTCAACCTCCCAGCCTCTTCCCCATAACCTATTGTCACGTTGGTCCGCTGCTGTTTCTAGAACTTGCTTCCAGCCCACACCCATCTGCAGGCTTTGAGGCTGAAGATGTCTCACTCAGGTTCAGGCAGGCAAGAGGACCTCTTCCCAGTGGCCGCACGGCCAGCCATGGCAATGAGACACCTTTGATCATGAGACACATCTCATCCCAGAGATGTTAGAGCATTGAGTCTGCATGTCCTGGTTCAGTGCCTGTAGCTCAGCAGCTAGGGTACCAGCCACATACACCGCAGCTGGCGGGTTCAAATCCAGCCTGGGCCTGCGAAACGACAAAGACAACTACAACCAAAAAATAGCTGGGTGTCGTGGCGGGTGCATGTAGTCCCCGCTACTTGGGAGGCTGAGGCAAGAGAATCACTTAAGCCCAAGAGTTGGAGGTTGCTGTGAGCTGCGACGCCATGGCACTGTACCAAGGATGACATAGTGAGACTCTGTATCAAAAAGATTAAAAAAAGTCTGCACGTCCTTGGGAGGCTGACACAGGAGGCTCACTTGGAGAGGCCTAGGAGATAGAGGCCAGCTTGGGCAACATAGTGAGACGCTGTCAGTAATTTTTTAAAAAATTAATTTTATAAAAACCTCATACATCTCAGAATCAACAAAAGTGCTATTTGTTTATTCAGCTCCCTGACCAGGCCCAGCTCTCCGTGGAAGCCCCATGAGGGCCCCTCACCTTCATCCATCCGCCCTGCTGTTCAAAATGCCTAGAACTCACTGGAACAGAGACATCCAAAACCCCCAACCCACCCGAACCCTCCCTCTCCCTGTGAACACCCCCACTGCCCCTCCCTGCTGTCTCAAGATGACTCTAGACCTCTGCCGAGGACTCCCAGGAGCCCGGTGTGTGGAGTGGGAAGGTGATGATGGCAGTGGCCGCCCCCCCAGCGTGTGGTGAGGACCAAGGAGCCGCATGATGTGGGGCGAGGTGCTGGGACCCCACAGACGTGAATGCTGGCCTGTGTTATCACCAACCAGTCCCACCAGACCAAAGTGTTCCAGCCACCTTCTTTCCAGCACATTCTTCAGGGCACTATCCACCCCCTTAGCCTTCCCAGCCACCTCACCATAGGGGCAGCTGGGAGGGTCATGAGGCCAGCTGTATGTCCAAGACACCCCAGACAGTCCAGTGTTGGGGGCCCAATACCCACTGCTGGTGAGTGACCCCCACCTTCACTCAGCCTCCTCACCCCTCGTAGATAGCATGCACCCTACCACACGCTCCCAATTTCAAAGCAGGGCACCCACCACCCCAGCCAGCCCGCAGGCCCTGCCCCAGGAACACATCCTCTCAGGGTTCCAAGAATGGACTCCCTGCTCCCTTTCCCTGCTGATTTCCCCTGGTCAGTGAAGGTCTGCACACAGGAAGCTTCAGGCTAGACCAGGGGGAGCAGAGGGGAGCAGACCTACTGGCTCTGGACCCCCACACCCTGCACCTCCACATGCTGGACCCTTGCACACTGGGCCCTCCCACTCTGCTCTGAAGCCATCCAAGAGCTGTGAGCACAGAAGGCATCTAGGATCCCCTTCCCTTAGCAGCCAATGACAGCAGGCTGGGTAGGTGATACGTTAGCGCTCTGGGGGGCCAGGGGACAGGTATCCTCCAGCTCTGGTCCCCAGCCAGGCCCTGCACTCAGGAGCCCTTCCCCGCTGCTCCCCAGCCAGGCCCTGCACTCAGGAGCCCGTCCCCATTCACCATGTGTGGCATGGCTATCCCTGACATCCTCACTCCAGCACCCACATGCCAGGCCTGGCTCTCTGCTCTGACTTTGGAGGAAATGGCTCCTATTGACCAGTCTGGGGAGTGGTGTCAGAGGGTCCAGTGCCTCCCTGGGGTCTCCATCATGAGCAGCCCCAGGCCCCCCAAAATGCTTCTGAGCTGTGCTCTCTGTGACCCTCCTGCAGCCGTCCCTCCTGGTTCTGACAGCTTGAGGTATTTCTGTGGGCACAGCCGGGCTCCTCTCTTGGGCTTCAGGGGACAATTCTTTTGTGGGATAGACCACAGCATGAGACACCTCTTGTTCCCTGAACACACAGTAGCTAACTGAGCAAGTTCAAGAGCTCGATGCGGACACATGCTCAGCCACCCACCACACATCCACTCTGTGCTCAGGACAAGTCTGTCTCCAGGCAGATGCAGGTTCAGATGGGGGAGTCGAGGGACACCAGGGAGGCCCTCACAGAGGAGGTGACAGCTGCACCCAGCAGTGCTGAACACTCACAGTGCAGAGCTGGAGTCCCAGCCCAGCTGAGCACATTTGCTGGCCCATGTCATTCTCCTCCGCCCCTCCTTGGTAATATTAGTATTAGTGATAAGCCTGCCAAGGAACAGAGAGGTTAAGTGACTTCACTAAGCAGCTCAGCAAGGGGGCAGAGGCAGAGAGTGTCCACAACAGCAAGAACCCCGGCCTCCCCAGGGGGTGACCTCCTCCTGGGCACCATGGTGTCCACCCCAGCCCTCAATTCTCTCCGGATAAAGGCCAGGCAGAGAGCCCCCGGGGGTCTCTCAGACCCGGTCCCCATGTGACCTCAAGACTAACTGTAGTAGGGTAAAATGTGACCCCCCCAGAAAGACATAATATGTCCACATCCTCACCCCAGAACCTGTGCCTGAGACTTACTGAGCCCTTATTAGGGTCTTTGCAGGTGTAACCCAGTGACAATCTCTGAGATCATTCCAGATTATCAGCATGGGTCCAAAATCCAACAGCCAGCGACAGTATCCTTGTAAGACGGAAGAGGGGGTGACAGAGGGCACAGAGGACTCTGACTGGGCCACTCGGCTGCGTCTGCAAGGCAAGGAACACTGAGGGCCAGCAGGGCTAGAAGGACCCTCCCCTGGAGGCTCAGGCAGGAGCACAGCCTTCAGACATCTGCACTCCAGATTTCAGACCCCCAGGACAGAGAGAGAATAAATATTTATTTGGGGGCCCCCAATTTGTGCCCTAGGAAACTCAGATACTGACCCTCAAAGGAGACAGCCACCAGACAGCTGTTGGGGGGCACAGGAGGGTCCCTGCCCCCAAACGCCACCTCCACTGCCAGCCTCCTGAGAAAGCTCTGTGACACCACACCCAGCTCCATCCTCACTGCAGATCTTGAATGTGACCACTTTGTCCCCCTCTACGGCTGCCAGCATCTCTCCCCAGAGGCACTGCTTCAAAGGAGAAAGCTTGGGGACACATCTCAAGGTGCAGAAAGGACACCCTATAAAGGTCTCCCTGTAAAACCGAGTCAGAGGATGGGGGCAGATGCAGGCAGGGACCCGGGTCCCCGGGGGTCACAGGAGCTGTGCACCTGACAAACTGTGCCAGGTGCCCTGAGGGACGGCTGCCATGGCGAGCACAACGCCCCCAAACCCCCCCACCGGACACCTAAACAACTCAGCAGTCAGAAAGTGCTGGAAAGAATCTGTTCTCACTGTGCTGCACATGTAAGTTTTATATCATCTCGGCAAAGACAATCTTATTTTGAATTGCCCATTGTATTCTTTCCAGCTCAGGACCTCCCAGGGGTGTGGCCAGCCCTGCACAAGTGCCTTCCCCCAAAGTGGGGCTCAGGACACCATGCTGCTGGGCCTGACCTCATCTCTGCACACACCCCCACAAGGTCTGTGGGCTCTACATTCACCATCCAAGGCCAGCCTGGGTTTCCCTCCTCACCCAGGCACTGCTGGAAGGAGGGGACGGAGTCTGTGTCCCTTCATCCACTGCCTGGAAGGAGAGAGGCCCCGAGCCCACTGTCACCTCTGAGCCAGCCACTGTGGACATTCGCAACCTGAGGATATTCCTGAATTTCTCACAGAGTGGCCCTGTGAGGCCAGAGGGTCAGAAGACCTCCAGGGTCCAGCCTCTGGGGGGCTCCTCCGAGCCCAGCACGGCACTGTCCTCTCTCACTTACCGTGGTGGCCATCACCTGACTCTTCCCTGCATCTTTCAAGAGGTCAAAGCTGACCCAAGCGCCCCTCACATCTCAGGCACATGACGTTTCCAGGATCCACAGCCCACTGGCAATGGCCCTAGAGCTGGACCTGTGAGAAGGTGGCATCTACTCCCACTCAGAGCACCGCCCAAGAGACCAGCACACCGCTGGGCTGAGTCATGCCTGGCCCTGCCCCACATTCCCACTCATCTGTACAGGATAGAGAAGCCAGGATCAAACAAGGCCTTCGAGGCCTTAACCTTGACTTGGGTAGTGAAGGGGCTACCCTAACAAATGACCATGGGCTGGGGGGCTTCAGACACCACCCACTTACTCTCCCTGATCAGGAGGTGGGCAGGGCTGGTTCCTCCTGAGGCTCTGAGGGAGACTCTGCCCAGGCCTTGCCACCAGCTCCCAGTAGTTGCTGGCAGTCCTTGGCTTGTGGACGCACCAATCTGATCTGCCTCCATCCTGACGTGGAGTTCTCTGTGTCTGCATCTCTGCACCTCTGTTTTCTCTTCTTATAAAGAAGCCAGTCAGTGGACTCGAGCTATCCTAACATGGTATGGCTTCACCTTAACTAATCGCATGTGCAAAGATCTTATTTCCAATGCAAGCCACATTCCCACATTCCCCATGGTCATGGATTTGGGGGGGGGGGCAGACTTCAATGCCCACAGGTGCGTGTTGAACCCACAGGTCTCATGCTGGGGGCCCCGACCCACAGCCTCAGAGCACCTCCCTCCCACCATCTGCAAAATTAAGGCCAATAATGTTGCCTGGCCCAGAGTGGGTGGGGTGGGGGTGGAGGGTGCTGAGTGAGCAGATGAGGGGCCCCAGCTGGCAACAGCAAGGCCCCTGCACGTGTCCCTGCCAGGAGCTCTGAGGGCTCCAGGAGAGATTAAGCCTATTATGTAGACACGCTTGCATGTTTGTAAATCTCTTCCCAGCGAGGGATTTGAATCTTTGAGAGCTGGATAAGATGTTTGAGCAAACTGCGCTATTGTCCTGACCCTCACTGCTGTGTTGCAGTTGGCATAGCGTGGGCATGAAGAAAGGCGTCTATTTTCCTGGCTAATAAGGTTTATTTTTACTCAGGCTGAATAATACATGATCAGTGTCAAAATAAATTACAATCCTTTCATTATAAACCACTGTGCTGTCCTACATACATGCCGTCTCTGCCATCCCGTCTCTCTGGCTGCCCTGCCTTCCCCGGCCTCCGGGAAGTCGCCCTTCCCTGCCTGCCACCACCTGCCACTCATCCTCTCCGAGGTGGGGTGATATATAAATCGGGAGCCTCGGGGACCTGCAAAACTTGAGAGCTCGTTGCAGTAGGAATTGGCTTTGGGGCCATAAATTATGTAACAGCTCCAGCCCGAACCAAGCTGGTGTTTTCATGTATGGTGTAAATAAAAACGTTAAATGATTTTTCTAAGTGTTTGATTTTTCATCTGTGGTTTATTCCCTCACTAAATTTCTGTAAAGGCCCATTTATTCAGCTTTGGAGGGAAATATATTAAGCAGCTGTCCACTTGGCAGAGACAGTGTGAAGCCTCGGAGACGGGCAGGGCTTGAGCTCAGCCTCTGTCACGAGCCTCAGCCTCAACCTCAGTTTCCCAACTACAGGACAGGAAGCAAAACTGCCACTTTCCAAATGGGTCTTTTCCAGGGAAAATGGAACAGAAGGAAAGAGCAGTGCCTGCTGCCTTGATGTCCGATGAGAAGGCGTTGCCATGATAACCGGGGTACCCCAGACTGGCCCAGCCCAGCCCTCGGCATCCTGGAGTCACATATCTCCAGCTGGGCATGCACCAGCTAAGAAGAGGAAGCATTTTGGCTGGGCACGGTGGCTACCACATGTAATCCCAGCACTGTGGGAGGCCAAAGCAGGTGGATTGCCCTGAGCTCACAAGTTCAAGACCAGCCTGAGCAAGAGCGAGACCCCCATCTCTAAAAATAGCCAGGCGTTGTGGCAGGCACCTGTAGTCCCAGCTACTCAGGAGGCTGAGGCAAGAGAATCATTTGAGCCCAAGAGTTTGAGGTTGCTGTGAGCTGTGATACCACAGCACTCTATCAAGGGGCAACTAACTGAGACTCTGTCAAAAAAAAAAAAAAAAGAAGAAGAAGAAAAGAAAGAGGAAACATGTGGAGTGTTTATTTAAGACGCAGGGGAGCCACTTGCCCAGAAACCCTTCTGTCCAATATGTAAAGCCTCCGTGAGCCCTGCCCCACCAGGTGCCCCACTAGCCATGCACTTGCCAAGTGGCTGCAGAGGACCTGCCCCAGCCTGGGCACACCCCAAGCACAGCGCCACCCGGCAGCTCTCGGCTCGCTCTCAGCTGCCTCCTTGGGAGACAGCTCCACGCAGCCCACAGGCTGGAGGCAGACAGACCTGGGCCCAGCCCTGAAGCTCATAGCTGTCATCTCTCTGTCCTACTCTTTGTATGTAAAGGGAACAAGGCAAGGGCCGAGCCTGGAGCTGCAGGAGCACCCTGGTCTACCTAATCGGAGCCCTGAGGACCCCCAGCCCACCCCAGGCCTTCCCTCCTGTACTTGCTGGCGCTGGGACCCACCACACAGAACCCGCAGGCCAGCTCTGTGAGGACAGGAGCCTGCTTCCCTGCTACACAGTCTCCCACTCCTGCTCAGATTCCACAGTCAGGCAGTGCTGGATGGCACAACACAGGTGTCACAATTACCCTGACTGGGATTTCAGTGTGTGAATTGGAAGTGAGGGGCTCTACTGACCTTTTGGGCACACAGACACACTCCCCACATTGTCACAACCAAAAACATGTATATCAACATTGCAAATATCGCCTGGGATTGGGGAACAAAATCGCCCCCTCCCTTGAAACCACCACCAGGACCTTAAAGGAAAGGCCTGCAGGTGACACAGGACCCAGGGCCAAGAGGGGCTTGGCCAGTGGCTCACGCTCCATTGGTGCCACTCGCTGCCCCTGGGGGGCCAGGCCAGTGGTTTCAGCAGTGTGGGGAGCACAACCCTAGCCGAGGCCCCTCATGTCTACTCCCCTGGGTACAGGGACACAGAGCTCCAGAAGCCACAGGGCTGGGGCAGCAGTTGGCCCTTCCCTTTCTGAAGACGGAGACTCCAGGCACACCTCAGGCCAGGTCACTCAAGGAGCGCTTAAAACTGCTAGGAGCCAGCGGTCACTCAGCTTACCACACAGGTACAGGGAGAAAAGCTCGGCTGAGGTCTCAAACCCACTGCCACCACCCCCCCCCCAAGCCTCACCAGCTCCTCCTGAAGCTGCAGGTGCAAAAGACATGTCCGCCTAGCTGACCTGTAATACCCAACATCCATCCAGACCCCTCACCTCCTGAAGGCCCAGAGGCAAGCAGCCACCAGCCCAAGGTCACACCATGACTTTGTACCTGACCCAGGACTACAGCTGGGCTCCCTCTCCAAACAGCACTGAGCTCTGGGCCCCCAGACACTCCCAGCATGGACACCTCCTTGTCAGCATCTCAGCACACTCCCCCTGGGCACCTGGCCAGCTGGACAGAGAGCACAGGACCTGCCCAAACTCGGGAGAAAGACTGCCCAGGAGGCACCCGGTAGGGGGGCTCAGCACACCGCCCACCCCATGAACAGCATCCCCACCACTGCCTGAGAGAGTCCTTGGTGCTTCCAGGAGCAGCTTCTCCTCAGCCCAGCTGCCCCCACGGAAGCTCTGGCCCTCCCTGGTGGAGTCCCCTGGCACTCCGTGCCTCTCCCAGCCACTCTGCCGGGACGCCGAAGGGGAGAAAGAAATTAAATTTGAGCCTTGATTCCAAGAAAAAAATAATGGAAAGTGCCCAAGGTGGAGGTGAATCAAGAAAAATGACACAAGTGACTGGTTAAAATAAATGTTATTAAAGCGCCAGGGAGGGAGATCTGTGAATGTCCAGGTGAGGAAAGAGATGACAAATTCCATTGCTTGTGATAAAAGCACCATTTTTCCTTATTTGCAATTACCAGACTGTAAAAGCCGAGGACAGTGCTGGGGAAACAGGGTCCCCTAACAGATTAGGCAGCACCGGGGACACAGGATGCCGCACTCCCTGAATGTCAATCGCAAAGCGGACGCTGGGCTTGTAAACACACACGAGCCCAGCGGGGATGAACTTCACACTCTGGCTCCCTCCCAATCCTGGAAGAGCTGCCTTTGCTGGGGCTGCGTTGCTTCCCGGGACTCTTCAGCTGGTCCACCAGGTGTTAGTGAACCTCCAGCCTGTGTGGAGGGGGGTATCCAGACTCTGTGACCCCCAAACTCCTCCAGCTCTGCCCTGGAGACCTGGGGACGGGACTCTAAGGGAGGTGGCTGTGTCCCACCCCTAGTGGCGGGCCAGGGTCTGATTCTTGGATCTCTCCTCTTTGCCCACACTCAACTGGGCTGAGTTCATCCAGCCCGGCCCCAACTCAGATCTCCTGGACTCATATTCTCCAGCCTCCATCTTTCCCTCGAAACTCAGATCCACTTTTGCAGGCGACCCGACAGTGCCCCCAAGACGTCAACATGCATCTCCCATTGCACACGCCCTGATACAGACACCCCATCTTACTCAGCGGCAACTGCATCTTCCCAGCCCCTCCAGCCCCAAACCCCGAAATCAGACTGAGCTGCTCCTCTGCCCGGAACCGTCAGAGGGCTTCCTGGGTCACACACAGTCAGACCCACCCTCCAGGTCCCCAGGACACCGCCCCTTTCAGGCCCTGCCTGTCCACATCTCCTGCTCCCCACCTTGGCTGGGCCCTCTGGCCTCCCTGTGGCCCCTGAGCCTGGCACACGTCCCTGCCTCGGGGTCTCTGCCTGGGGTGTCCTCTTCTGTCTGCAGGGCCCCTCCCCGTCATCCTCCTGACCTTCAGGTCAGGTCCTCACAAAATCGGCACCTTCTCAGAATGCCTCCCTTGGCCACAAGCTTGGAATCTCAGCACTCTGCTC
This sequence comes from Galagoides demidoff, assembly GCA_963574575.1. Classification (NCBI taxonomy): domain Eukaryota; kingdom Metazoa; phylum Chordata; class Mammalia; order Primates; family Galagidae; genus Galagoides; species Galagoides demidoff. The sequence continues at coordinate 5,333 of CAUYQV010161905.1, read as the reverse complement.
TTCCTACCATGGCCTCTCCTACGCCCCCCTCAGCACTCACCTCCAGCAGGAGCGTGTGCTCTGCTCTTCCTAAACACTGCCATTTCCTTGCACTCAAATGCTTATCCCAGCTCAGTCCAGAATCACCAAGATGTGGAAACAACCCCAGTGCCCACCAACACATGGACGGACTAATAAACGGTGGTACGTGCACATCACAGAACACTGGTCAGCCGTAAAGAAAGTACAGACTGCATCTTTCTAACAACCTGGACGGAGCTGGAGACCGTCCTCCTGAGTAGAGTTATCACAAGAAGGGAAAAGCAAGTATCCTGCGTACTCGACACCAATGTGAAAGTAGTGGATGAATAACCACATACCTGGGCCCTGGCCTCCCTCCCTGGACGGAAGCGGCAGCTGGGCCTGATGCTTCCAGGCAACCAAGCTCAGCTGGCTCTGCTCTGATGGGTTACCCTTGTTTTAAGGTTAGAGAAAAATTGTTTGTCAGTTTAACCTCTAGCTGACCCGGAACTGAATTAACATGGATTTTCTGCCTTTTTTGAGCACAAATGAAAGGGGTGATCAGGTCCCATTGTCCCTGCGTCCCAGAAACATGGGGTGTGATGCGTCACTCCAGAGTCACCTCCTGAGCCCCAGACACGTGAGGGATGTGGTCAGGGAGTGCGTGGGGAGTCCTGCATGCCCAGGCGGCGTGGCCTGCAGGAGGTCTGCTGGGGCTGGACACAGATGTGACAACTTACCTGTGGTCAGTCCTGGGCAGTGCAGCAGAGTGGTCACCTCCAGGGACTCTGGTCCAAAACAAGGGGGCTCAGGCCCAGCTCTGCCGCTTACCCATAGGCTGATCTTGGACGAGTTACACCAACTCCCCAAACTGTAAATGGGGTGAAGCGGTGGTCAGCCGCCTGGCAGTTTCTGCAAGGAGCAATGGGTTAACACTAGGCACCTATTATTTTAGAAACTCGGGAAGAGGAAGATCAGGGTTGGATCGAATCCCAGGGGGTCGTGTTTCCACCTGGTTTGGGGCCCCGGGCCTGGAATCCTCCATCCTCCGAGTCATCTACTCGCTTTCAACCCAAACCTCCACAGAGTACAGAGCAGCAGGAGACAGAGCCGAGGCCTGGAGCCGGTGCTGTTTTGATCTTTATTTAAAGGAGGTTTAGAAAACCCTAAAGTGAGGCTGCTGGGAAGATGGAATTTTTTGAGCAGATCAAAGAGAAAGGCAGCGCCTGGCCACTCTCTCAGCCCCACTTCAGAGGGCGGCAGATGGCTCCGGGGGCCGTCACTCCCAGACCTACATGCTTTCCCAGTTTCCTCCCCACAAGCCAGAGAAAGGAGAAGGAGCTGCCTTTCCCAAGCCCTCTGCTGAGCCCACACAGGGCTGTGCCACCTCACTGATCCCCTGACATCACGTCTTTATTTGAAAAGCAGAAAGTCAAGGCTTGGAGAGACTCAGCTGCTTGCTCTAGGTCACATCACTTGACAAACGGGTGGCCCCAACACACACACCCTTGTCCCAGGGCCCCCTGGGAAAGTAGCATGGGGTCCTGAGTGCTCAGAAAATCTAGACGATTGGGGAATTAATTGCATCCCAGAATCTTCTAGCCCTCATTGTTCCCCACTAGTGTCCTGGGGGCTCTAAAATAGAGAAGCCACCACCAGCTGCCCCCACATTCAGCAAGGTGCTCAGGGAATCTCTCCCATAGGCCCCTGCTCATTGATGTCCCCTCTGCCTGCCTTCCTCATATCCATCCAAATCTGGGCCACTCCATTCCCCGCCCCCATCATGGGCTTCTGCAGGGAGCAAGGTTGAAGCTGGAGCATGTTTTTCAGAGAGCCAGGGGTGACCTTGGATAAGCCCCCCAGGCCCCTCATTCATGAAGGGTGAATCTGTCTCTTTTAAGGATGGAGACACCTGTAACTTAGGGGTGATGCAGGCAGAATAGAAACCAGGGCAGCCTTTTGGGGAGTGAAGAAAAAGTAACAGCCTTCCTCAGTGAGCCGATGAAACCTTCCCACAGGGGCAAGCTTTGTTTTTGATGAGACAACTGACGTTTGTCTCCAGGAGCCCAAACTGAGAAAAATAGGGCAGGTACCATTTATCCCAGCCAGGATTACACTGTCCTGGCCTGGCATCCCCTGGGGTTCCAAGCAGACTACTCGAGGGAAATGCTAAAACTGGGGTTGATGTGAGGTTTTCTCCGCGCTGAGTGCGACCGCTGGCTGTCTGGTTTTCCTGCACAAACAGGAGTTGACAACAGCTTACAAGCAGGTGCCCAGACGGCGTGCGGCCCTCACTCCCCCGGTGCAGGTGCCATGTGCTGCATTAACACAAGCTGTTGTACCTGACACAGCAGAAAAAGACAGACTCGGACTCCACTTAATGTAAAATTAGGTAGAAATTTATTACACCTGTGCAGGGGACCACTACTCTCAAAGGCAGACGGCCCCAAGGTGGAAGGCAAGTTGTCTTTTATACCTTTTTTTCTGCGTAGCTCAGCAAGCAAGCAGATACAGAGGCGGGACACTGAGGTTAGCTCAGGGCAGGGGGGTTACATAGGTTAGGAAAGTTTCCGAGAACTTGGGACTTTCCACCAAGGGCTTTCCTTGAAATTCACCCCTCCCTTTGCACTTTCTCATTTTTAGTTTTCTTCTTGGAATTTAGCCCTCTCTCCCTGGGGGGGGGACGACTGGGACCCAAGGGCTCAGGGATGGTTTCTTTAAGGGTTGGAGGCTCAGTTATTACAAAGCCATTGGGGGTTAGGAGGTTGGCTCAAAAGGCCAGGAAGGCAGGTCATGGAGATGAAGTCTGTGAAACAAAAGGTATACATACAGCAGGAAGCTTTCCAGCAGCCCAGATACTCAAGCTTTCTGCAAGCCTGCTGATCCAGCACTCACCCTACTGGACAGGAACAGGCCATGTGCCCCAGACCTAGGCTCATGAGCTGACAAGTTACTGCCCAACCCGGGGCGTGGGGCCAACACAGCATAAGGGTGAACTCCTTAGAGTTCACACACTCAACCCTCACCACAACCTTCAAGGTGGGGACTGCCGTCACTTCATTTTTCAAATGAGGAAACTGAAGCTGAGAATTTAAAACCTGACCCGAGATCAGTCTGCTGGTGAAAACAGAGGCTGAGCTGAAACAGGCGGCTGCCCAGCCCTTGGGAAAATGGCAGGAGATCTAAGACCCACCAGCAGAGTCTCCAGCATGGCTGGGCCCTCAGCAGCACCAGCCCCCAGCCCCTGACACTTCTATTTTAAATCTACTTTTTGAGTCACTGGGTTGTTCTCCTGCATCTGCCTGGGACATCAGCTCCAGCTGTGAATTCAAAAGTCAATCTGAAGATGTCTGCACAGAGCTTGGCCTGGGGAGGTCCTGGGATGCCCGTGCCCAAGTTCCCGGCCCTGCGTGGGACAGAGGAAGGGAGAGGATACACAGAGGTGAGTGTGGGCATCAGAAGCCTGGTGGCTGCACCCTGCCAGGAACACTATGGTCCTGCCCATTAGACCCAGAGCTCCCTAAGGCAGGAACCACGTCAGCCTTCTCCAGACATGGCACCCAGGTTGATGGAGCAGGAAGGTGACCCTTACATGTGGCAAACAAATGAATAAACAAACAGATGAATGGCCGTTCTCTGTGCTCACCCTGGTATGGGCCGATTCATGTCTCCCTGAAAAAATATGCCAAACCAAACCCCGTTCCCTCAGAATGGACCCTACCGGGAAATGAGGCCTTTGCAGATGCAATTTTTTAAGGCAAGGCCAGGCTGAAGAAGGGGTCCCTGCTCCAAGTAACTGGGGTCCTTACAGGAAGACAGTCACATGATGACAGATGCACAGAGAAGTGTGACTATGTGATGACAGGCCACAGGAAAATGTGGCCACATGATGACAGATGCACAGGGAAATAGCCACTTAAAGATGGACGCAGACAGGAGTGACAAGGCTGCAAGCCAGGGACTGCTGGCACCCACAAAAGCTGGAGGAACAAGGAGGGTCCTCCCTGTGGATGTCAGAGGGAGCACACTCCTGCAGACACCTCCAGTCCTGTGGGAGGATAAACTCAGGCTGTGTCAGGCCCCCAGCCTGGGCACGTTGTTACAGCTGCCCTCGGACACTGCTATGTCTGCAGGGCTGAGGCACCACCTGCAGGAGCTGCCCCTCCCAGCTGAGTGCCCGGGGTGCTCGGCCAGTACCAGTGCCTGCAGACCCGAGGCCCTACCAACCTGATTGCTCCTGCAGCTTTCCCCACCTGCTCTGAGCCAGGCTCCACACTGGGCGCTGGGGATGCAGAGGGCTCCTGGTCTACTCTGTGTCACTGCCTGCTGTGGTCACACCTGTATCACTAGTGATAACCAAGGCTCAGGAAGCTCTAGTGGCAGCAAGGGGATGCCCTGTGCTCATGGGACTCTGTGAACCCCCAGGATGTTTGTTGACTATTAACGGAAACCACCCAGGAAGATTAACAGTGGTTAAGTTTCCCGAATGTATTCTAGAATAAATGATTCTTCTTCCCACTCCTGGTTCAAAGAAAGCAGCAGGATATGGCAGAAACATCCCACCAGCAAGGCCTCCAAAACCACGTGTGGCTTTGAGCGCCCCGAGCCCGGGCAGCCAAAGCTGGGAATCGAGGCTCACGTCCCAGGATCCCCTGGGTCCAGCAGCACCTTGAGGAGCTCCCGACGGGGCAGCAGAGGGGCTGCTGGTGTGCGTCCCAGGGCCACAGTGCAGGTGCATCTTCCCATCACTACAGAAGCCACCAGTGATGTGCTAGAGCCCACATGCACCTGTCAAGGGTTTATGTTAAATTTTTAGGAATTTTAGGAACCGGTAGTTAAACACAGCCATTACTAGAAATTAAACCATATAAACTTGCAATTAAGTAAGTTATAATAAAAGCAAACATAGTAAGTACTCAAAATTCATCACTCCCTAGTTATTTGGCTGCATTTTATGGTTTGCTGTCCCCTCGAGGTTATTGTATTTGCAGCATTGAGTAGTGAAAATGCTACGTCACGGAGTGTCACCTCCCCACCCCACAGTCAGCAGGGTCACAGTCTGCTGCTACGTCACAGAGTGTCACCTCCTGACCCCACAGTCAGCAGGGTCACAGTCTGCTGCTGCGTCACGGAGTGTCACCTCCCCACTCCACAGTCAGCAGGGTCACAGTCTGCTGCTACGTCACAGAGTGTCACCTCCCCACCCACAGTCAGCGGGGTCACAGTCTGCTGCTACGTCACGGAGTGTCACCTCCCCACTCCACAGTCAGCAGGGTCACAGTCTGCTGCTACGTCACAGAGTGTCACCTCCCCACCCACAGTCAGCGGGGTCA
>CAUYQV010161902.1:0-19772 GCA_963574575.1 Galagoides demidoff | reverse complement strand
TGTGTGTGTGTGTGTATGTATTATATATATGTAAAATTATAGAATTATACTTATTGAAACAAGGAAAATTCCATACCATAATTTAGAACTACAGTAGACCTCTGTAAGCCAACCACCCAAGGGACTGTAACGAGCTGGTCATCATACACAAGAGGTCAACATAAGGAATATCCATTAAGTATACTTGGTGCATGTCCCGTCTATGAAATTAGGTCAACTTAAGGAGATGGTCAGTGTGGGGAGATGGCTAACCACGGATGTTTTATTATATTTTAAAATATAGGAGAAAAATTGAATATTAATCATTTCACAAGAAAATTCTCTACAAAAATGTTACAAAGGATTATGTAAGTTTTGAGAATTCCAGACATAATTAGATAAGTACTATGTTCCAAGTACAACAGTTTCTTTTTTTGGGGGGAGGGCACCAGTCAGTGCTAAATTCTGTATAAAACAGAGTATCTTAGAAAAAAGAAAACACAGACGTTTAGTTACAAAAAATCATCCTCATGATTAAAAGGTGGTGTGCCTGTAGTCCCTAACTACTCAGGAGGCTGAGGCAAGAGAATCGATTAAGCCCAAGAGTTGGAGGTTGCTGTGAACTGTGACGCCATGGCACTCTACCGAGCGCGACTTAGTGAGACTCTGTCTCAAAAAAAAAAAAAAATGTTATTCTCCTGGCTCAGTGTGTGTAGCACAGTGGTTAAGGCGGCAGCCACAATACATGGAGGCTGGCGGGTTGGAAACTGGCCCAGGCCAGCTAAACATCAATGACAACTGCAACAAAAAATAGCCAGGTGTGGCAGTGCCTGTAGTCCCAGCTACTCGGGAGGCTGAGGCAAGAGAATCTTTTGAGCACAAGAATTTGAGTTTGCTGTGAGCTGTCACTGCACAGCACTCTACTGAGGATGACATAATGAGACTCTGTCTCAAAAAAACAGAAAAAGGAAAAAAGAAAAAAAAGATAGTGAGAGTCATAGACCCTGAAGATAACACTTTCAGAAAATTTTGAGTATTATTTTTACTGAAATTAATAATATAAAAGAGATTAGAAAACATCTTAAAGAGCCTCACAGGAAATATTAAAGGGAAATTGCTTGCAAAATGAAACATGTGTTGACTTGACGGAAGGTACAAATGGCGTAGAATGGTGGGGGATGTTAAGAGTAAAGGATGAAATTAAACTGAGGAAATCAGCTGACCAACACAAGAGGAGGTATGTGTAATTCAGTACAGAGAAAGGTAAGGTGATGATCTAGAAACTAAATTCCAAAGGAATATTCCATCAGTAGCCATATGCTGCAAAACATTTAAGAGGAAGAATCTCCGGGTATTGCTGGAAAAACATATCAAATGATCTGCATAGGTTTTCATTGCAGTAAGCCCCCTAGTTAATCCCAAGAGGTATTAATGAAAGCATTGTGTGTAAGTAGAGGAAGTTGTGAATAGATTTTTAAAAACGTCTCTGGGATTATGTATAGAAAGGTGTATATGCTTTCTTTTACTTGACCAGTCGTGAGACAAAGCATAGAAAAACCGAGTACAATAGCCAAATGATAAAAATTTAAGATTTACTGAAAATAGAAAAAGAGGTATTAAAAAGAGTACCAGTCATAATCCAGGCTCAAAGAAAAGCCTTAGGTTATACTCTGCAGCCTTCTAGGGGTACCTTTTTACATACCTCACATTTTTAAAGGTTCAGTATTTTTATATATTCCCTTTTATCAGTGTTTTTATTACGCTGGTTTTAACATTGCACTATGTCCAAGCACAGCTAAACTGGTCCTGCATAAAGACACCCTTAAACCTTATTCCTTAAAGACCATGCCTGGTGGTGCTAAATTTATGTTTATCAACCTGTTGCCTAATTTTCCCATTAACTTCTTCATCAGGCACAGGTTTCCCGGCAGGCTGGACTTGCAGGAAGGAGACTTAGCCTCTCTCTGGCACACTGGGCAGAAGCCTAGGCAACACCACCTGCTGAACCACGTCAGGCTTCAGGGTCAAACCTCTCCTCTTCCATCTGGTCAACGCTTTCCCCACTGGGAAGTCAGCTGCATAAACCATGTTTCTCAGGCCATATGGTGTGGCTATGAATAGAAAACTTGCTGTGTGAAGACTCCTGGAATTTGAACTACAATAATTTGAAATGTTCTTATTTAAAATATCAATGAAATTTTATCATGACATTAAACTGGAAATCAAATGACATCTCTGTGGTAACTTTTTGAAACCTCTTTCTCATAACCTAGAAGTTCAGGTAGCACAATAGACCATGCAGGAGGCCCTGCTTTCATGGTCTGTAATTTATGTGGAAAATCAAGATCAATGGAGCTTCCCTGTGCTCCAAACTGAAACCATAAACAAAACCAACAGAATCAGGATTTGTTTAATGTCAATGCTGACACGGTCCAGCAAATGGCAAACTAGGCCATTCCAAGAGCTGGTAAATAGAAATGGCTGCCGATCATGTCACAGTCCTGCACAGAATGGCACTTCTTAGGCAGAGGATTTTAGTCAGGGTGTGAAGCTTCTTAGTTACCATATTTCAAAATCTTTAAAATTATTCTCTAGCAGTATCATTAGCATTTACTAAGTGGTAGAGTTAGAACAAGCGCTGGAGAATTCACCTGAAAGTCAGTAACTTTGGAACCAAAGTCAGGTTTCATAAAACACTATGCAAAAGGCCAAACTACTGCTGTGCTAATTTAAAAGAGACAATTCTATAGAATATCAGAGGTAATGTGGAGAATATTTTTTAAAAAGCAACAGCCTGGGCATGGTGGCTCACGCCTGTAAACCCAGCACTTTGGGAGGCCAAGGCAGGGGAATCACTTGAGGCCAAGAAGTCTAGACCACCCTGGGCACAACCCTGTATCTATAAATACATAAATAAATAAATAAATAAACATTAACGGGCCTGGTGGCATGTGCCTGTAGTTCCAACTACTTGGGAGGCTGAGGCAGGGGGATTGTTTGAAGCCAGGAGTTCAAGGCTGCAGCGTCATTATTGTGCCAGTGAACTCTAACCTAGATGACAGAGCAAGACCCCCATCTCAAAAAAAAAGTCAGCAATAATACACGCTAAATATTTTATATGAAGTTGGACAATTAACTTAGTGACTCATCCCAGAAAAAGTGCTACATAGCTTATTGTTGAGTATCATTCCAGTCACCTTCAAAGTACTCTCCTTGGGAGGTATCCATCAATACGAGTGCCTCAATTTGATTGACTGGTAAATTGCTTTTACCCCTCAAAGCAATTTTGGAACTTTTTTTTTTTTTTAATTTCAGATTAATTTAAAGGGTACAAAGAATTAGGTTATAATGTTTGCATGTGTCAGGTAGAGTCCCTGTTGTAGTTGTGTCCTGCCCCCAGGAGATGTGCCGTATACCCCCACATTGTGCTCATTAAGTGGGAGCACACCAGCCCCCTCCTTCCTCCCCTCTCCCCTCTTCTTTACCCTCCCCTTATCTTGAATTGAATTGAGTTTTTCTCTTGAGTGGGCATGCGTTACACTGTCAACTGACTTCATATTAGTATTGAGTACGTTGGATACTTGCTTTCTCATTCTTGTGATACAGGTTAATATAAAAGACAAGTCTTTGTATTATTTATGGCTGAATAGTATTACAGGGTATACATACACCACAGTTTATTAATCAATTCCCGGGTTGATGGGCATTTAGGTTGTTTCCACATCTTGGCAATTGTAAATTGATCTGCAATAAACAATCTAGTGCAAATATCCTTATAATAAAATGATTTATTTTCTTCTGGGTAAATGCGATAAAATGGAAGATCTATTTTGAGTTCTTTGTGGATTCTTCATACTTCTTTACAAAGAGCCTGCATGAGTTTGCAGTCCCGCCAAGAGCATAAAAAAAAATCTGCAGAGAAGTTTCTCTTCAAGTCCCTTGCTCACCCTGACATGGGATCTCACTTGCTAATATGTTTGAGTTATCTGTGGATTCTGGTTATTAAAGCTTTGTCGGAGACATAACCTGCAAATATCTTTTCCCATTCTGAGGACTGTCTGCTTGCTTTACTTACTGTGTTCTTGGCTGTGCAGAAGCTTTTTAGTTTGATCAGGTCCTAGTAGTAAAATTTACTAGGTGTAGAATATAAATGTCTTAACACAATAACTAAGAAAATGCCATGAAGGCTACGTTGACCAGTATGATGAAAGCATTTCAAATTGTATGCAAAACTAGCACATTGTACCCCATGATTGCATTAATGTACACAGCTATGATTTAATAAAAAAAAAATTCTGCAGCTTTGGGACTTTGTGATATGGACTATTCTCACGAGGGTTAGGTATAATCTCAGGGTGTTTTTGATTTGCATTTCTCTGGTTATTAGAAAAAAAATGAGCATGTGTTTCATATGTTTGTTAGCCATCTGTCTTCATCAGACAAGGTTCTGTTCATGTCTCTTGCCCATTGATAGATGGGATTGTTTGTTCTATTTTTGTTGATTAATTTGAGTTCTCTATAGATTCTAGTTATCAACACTTTGTCAGATTGATAACATAGAATACATTTCCCATTCTGAAAGTTTCTATGGGCTTTAATTGTTGTGTCTTTAGCTGCGCAGAAGCTTTTCAGATTAATTAAGTCCCATTTGTTTATTTTTGTTGTGGCAATTGCCACTGAAGTCTTCTTCATAAAATCTTTCCCCAGGCCAACATCCATAAGAGTTTCTCCCATGTTTTCTTATAGGATTTTTATTCTTTCATGTCTTAGATTTAAATCTTTTATCCATCTTGAGTCAATGTAAGTGGTGACTGGGGTGGGTCCAGTTTCATTCTTTTTACATGTGGTTATCCAGTTCTTCCAGCAACATTTATTGAATAGGGATTATTTCCCCCACTGTATGCTTTTGTTTAGTTTATGGAAGATCAGATGGTGATATGAGACTGATCTTATCTCCTCATTTTCTATTCTGTTCCATATGTCTGTGTCTCTATTTTTGTGCCAATACTGTGCTGTTTTGATCATTGCCATGGACTTGTAATATAACCAGAAGTCTGATAGAGTGATGCCTCCAGATATTTTTTTATTACTAAGAATTGCCTTGGCTATATGTTTTTTTTTTCTGGTTTGTTATGAAACAAAGAATTATTTTTTCCAGTTCTTCAAAGTATGCTGTTGGTAATTTAATAGGGATTGCATTAAATCTATAGATTGCTGTGGATAGTAGACATTTTAACGGTGTTGGCTCCTCCCAGGCAAGACCATGGTATGTTCTTCCATTTGTTAATGTCTTGTTATGTCTTTTCTTAGGGTTTCATAATTCTCTTTGTAGAGGTCCTTCACTTCTTCTGTGAAGCACATTCCTAAGTATTTCATTTTCTTTGAAGTGACCATGAAGGGAATTATGTCTTTGATTTGCTTCTCAACTTGGCTGTTATTGGCTACAAAGGCTACTTATTTGTGGACATTGATTTTATACCCTGAGATGTAACTGTATCTCTTGATCACTTCCAGGAGTCTTGTGGCTGAGTCTCTGGAGTTTTCTAAGTATCAGAATTGGAGAAAAGTGAGAGTTTGACCTCCTCTGCCCCCTTTGGATGCCCTTTATATCCTTCTCCTTGCTTGATTGCTTTGGCTAGAGAAGCATAGTTCTATTTCCAGAACTATGTTGAATAGTAATGACAATAGTAGACAACTTTGTGTGGTTCCTGTTCTAAGTGGAAAAGCTTTCAGTTTTATTCCATTTAGTGTAATATTGACTGTGAGTTTAAGATGTTACAAGCAGTTTAAAAAATGTGTCATCTGCTTCTCTTAAGTGTTCTTGCTAGAAAATGAGGCTGTATTTTGTCAAATGCTTTTTGTCCATCTATTGAGAGGATCATATAGTTTTTGTTTTTGTTTCTATTGATATGGTAAATTGCCTTTATGAATTTGTATATGTGAAGCCAGTCTTGCATCCCTGGGATGAAGCCTATTTGATTGTGATGTATATATTTTTTTAATGAGCTGCTGTAATTTATTGCCTAAGATTTTATGGAATATTTTTGCGTATATATTCATTAGTGAAATTGGTTTGTAATTTTCTTTTTTAGTTAGATCCTTTCCTGGTTTTGATATCAAGATGATGTTTGCTTCATAGAATGTGTTGGGGAAGATTCCTTCCTTCTTAATGTGTTAGAATAGGTTCTCCAATATAGGTACTAGCTCTTCTTTGAAGGTATGGTATAATTCTGGTATGAAGCCATCTGGTCCTGGGCTTTTTTTTTGTTGTTGTTGGAAGATTTTTTTATTGTTTCTTCAATCTCAGTGCTTCATATTGGTCTATTGAAAATATCTATTTCTTCCTGGTTAAATCTAGGAAAATAGTGTGATTCCATGAATTGATCCATTTCCTCCACATTGTCAAATTTCTGCACATACAGTTTCTTGTAGTAGTCAGGTAATCTCTTGTGTCTTTGTGGTATCTGTTGTTATTTCTTCTTTTTTGTTTCTAATGACAGTAAGGGCAAAACTGGAGTCCTTGCTATTCAAGAAATTAAAATTGAAAAAATAAAAATAGAATAACAAACAACAACAAAGGGAAAAAGATATTGCACTATATTGCCTGGGCTACAGATGGCATTCTGGAGTTAGAAGACACTAATCACGCCACTGATTCTCTGTATAAGGTAGGGCTGGAAGCCACTATATACTTGCAGAAGGGACCCAGTGCTGTCTTCCTGATTTATTTGCCTTTAATACCCACAAGTTTAGGGACCTGAATCTCTCATCAATCTACTTAAAAGACACACCTCAACCTTTCCAAACAGTGCCCCTTGTCCACAAACTGTCTTTCCTAGGGGATCAGGATCCACCCAAGTCTCCCCAAGGGTGGCTTTCCAGCTCAGCAGGTGCACCTCTAGAATGGGCCTCCACTAAAACCCTGTGGGTTGTTCCTCCCAGGCAACCTTCCCTGCTAACAGCTGAACAGTGAGAACTCCATCCAATGGCTCAATCCTGGTCATAGGGTGCTCTTCAAGATCACTCACTCACTTAAGCTCTCCCAAGATACCTCTGGTGATTCTCCAAGTCAAAAAAAAAAAATGCACTGCAGTAATGGCCTTCTCTGTCTCTAGCCTACTGTCTGAGAGCTGGCCAGCCGGCCTCTGCTGACACAAGCACTCAACTTATGTGCTGGTCTTCCACTGCTCCTGATCTCCTCATTGGCTCCTGGAGATTCCTGCTATTTCTCTATGCATCTGAAGTGATGTTTCTGGGCAGAGAACTTCAGCCAGAGGTGACTGGAGTCCTCTATCCCTGGCCTCATTACAACTGGCTGTTAAAGAGATATCTGTAGTCCGCCATCTTGCTCCCAAATCCAGTCCTATTTTGAAACTCTTTTTTTTCTGAAATGAGCATGAGAGCTGTCACCTAATGAGGTCTGATGATTATAGTTGCAAACTCATTCTGAAAAAAGTGCTACATACATCACTTCTGAATATGACTATGGTCACTATAAGGCCAAAGGGAAGTACTTCAAAGGTTACCATCGTGATATTCAGCAGTAAGGTGTGCAGCACCTTTTTCTAGGATGAGTTCATGAAATTATCAGCCCTTGTGTTTGTGCAGGCCAGGATATATATTCCATAGTTTCTATTTGTTCCATTTGAAAAATTTATCTCAAATGATTTCAGTATAAATTATGAGGGGAACATCAGAAATGCTTGCCTCCATTACAAAAAGCCAAGCCACCATGTAACCCCAAGATTGGCAGGAGTGGTGGCTTTAACCACAGCCCTCTACTACTGTACCCTAATTCCTCTGCAGGCCAGGGGCAGCCTGGCAGCGTGGTACTTCAGCTTCCTTGAGATTTTTATGCTATAGTAACTGAAAAAAAAAAAAAAAAAGAAAAAGAAAAGAAAAAAAGAAACAACTCTGGAATACCTGAAGCATCTAGAGATCTTTCTGTACCCTCTTGTCTCACTGTTGTATGAGTGAGATGTAAATATGTTTAGATTAATTTTGGTAATGATAGAAGATCAGTATACTTTATTAAAGGCTTCTTTTTTTAGTTTAACTGAATTATCTGCCCAGAATTTTTATTTATTTTTTTACTTATTTATTACAAAATATTAAAGAGGTACAAATGTTTTTGTTTACATGGATTGCTTTCATAATGCTTGAGTAATGGCTTTATAGTACCCATTAGGTAGGTTTTGCTCATCCCACTTCTTCCATGCTCCCTGCTTGATTTTCACTGAGTTTTACTTCCCTGGATGAATAAGTGTGCTCATTAATTGGTTCCAATTTAATAGTGAGTATATGTGGTGTTTGCTTTTCCATTCTTTAGATAATTCACTTAGATAATGGCTTTCAATTCCATTCAGATTGTTGTTAAAGGCATTAAGTCATCCTTTTTATGACTGAGTAGTACTTCATGGTGTATATACATTTTTATAATCCACTCATGAATGGATATGCACTTGTGTTGATGCCATATCTTTGCAATTGTGAATTGGGCTGCAATAAATATTTAAATGAAGGTGTCTTTTTGATAAAATTACTTCCTTTTTTCAGGTAGATACCCAGTGGTGGGAATGCTGGATCCAATGTTAGGTCTGATTTTTTTTTTTTTGTTCTTTCCATAGAGGTTGTACTAATTTGTCATCCTGCCAACAGTGTATGAGAAATCCTGCCTCTTTGTATTCATGCCAGCATCTATTATTTGGGGGCTTTTTTTTTTTTGTAGTTTTTGGCCAGGACTGGGTTTGAACCCACCACTTTTGGCATATGGGGCCGACGCCCTATTCTATTGAGCCACAGGTGCTGCCTTATTTTGAGGCTTTTTAATAAAGCCATTCTAAGAGGGGTTAAGTGATATCTCATTATGGATTTGTTTTGTTTTGTATTTCTGTAATGATTAGTCAAGCTGGACATTTAAAAAATATATTTATTGGCCATTTATCTTTTTTTGAAAAGTGTGTGTTCCTGTCTTTTGTCCACTTTTTTATAGGGCTGTTTATTTTTTCTCTCTGATTTTCTCGAGTTCTTTGCAGATTTTGGTATTAGCCCTTTATCAGGTGTATATTTTTCCCCATTATGTAGGTTGTCTATTTGTGCTGTTGGTTATTTCCTTAGTTGTGTAGAAGCTTTTTAGTTTAATCAAGTCCCATTTATTAATTGTCATTGGAATCTTTGTCACAAATTCATTGCCTGGGCCAGTATCTAGCAGAGTATTTTCTCTATTTTCTTCTAAAATTTGTATAGATTTATGCCTTAGGTTTAAGTCTTTTATCCATTTTGAATTAAATTTTGTGAGTGATATGGATCTAATTTCATTTTCTGCATGTGATTATCTGTTTTTCCCATTATCCTTTATTAAATAGTGCTTCCCCCCCCTCCCCCAGTATATATTGTTTTCTGCTTTGTCAAAGATCAGTTGCCTGTATGTGGATAGTTTTATGTCTGGGTTCTTTATTCTGACCCATCAGTTTATGTCTCTATTTTTGTACTAACACCATGTTGTTTTGGTTACTATACCTTTATAGTATAGTTTGAAGTCTGGTAATGTAATGCCTCCAGATTTATTCTTTTTGCTTAAGATTGCTTTGGCTATTAGGGTTCTTTTCTGATTCCAAGTACAGCATAGAATTATTTTTTCTGGATCTATGAAATATGACAGGTATTTTAATAGAGATTGCATTGACTCTGTAAGTAATTTTGGGTAGTATGAACATTTTATTAATGTCAATTCTACTGATCCATGAACAAGATATATTTTCCATTTGTTTATGTTATCTGCAATTTCTTTCTTCTGTGTTTCTCAATTCTCTTTGTAGAGATCTTTCATCTTCTTGGTTAAATATATTTCTAGGTATTTTATTTTCTTTGTAGCTATTTTAGATGATATTGAGTCTTTAATTTGATTCTCAGTTTGACTGTTACTTGTGTGTAAAAATGTTACTGATTTTTGTGCATTGGTTTTGTAACCTGAGACTTTTCTGAATTTATTTATTTATCAATTCCAGGAGTCTTTTGGTAAGACTCTTGGAGTTTTCTAGATTTAAGATCATATTATCAGTGAAAGTGATAGTTTGACCTCCTCTTTCCCAATTTAAGTACACTTTATTTCTTTCTCTTTCCTGATTGCTCTGGCTGGGATTTCCAGCACTATGTTTAATGGAAGTGGTGATGGTAGACACCCTTGTCTTGTTCCAGTTCTAAAGGTGAATGTCTTCAATTTTTCCTTATTTAGCATGACATCGACTGTAGGTTTGTTCACAAATCACTTTATAATTTTGAGATGTTTTTATGCCTAGTTCATTGAAGGTTTTATTATGAATTGGTGCTAGATTTTAAAAAGTTTTCCTGTATATATTGAGATGATCATGGTCTTTCTTTTTCACTTCTGTTTAAGTGGTGAATTATATTTATAGATTTGTGTATTAAACCATCCTTGCATCCCTGGGAACATATCTTCCAACAATCAATGTGAATAATCTGAATGCCCCACTCAAGAGACACAGGCTGGCTGAATGGATGAAAAAATACAATTTAAGTATCTTCTATTTCCATAAAACACATATGACTCTCAAGAACTCATAGAAATTCATGGTGAAAGGATGAAAAAAAAATTCCATACAAATGGAAACTAAAAAAAAGTAGGTATAAAAATTCATGTGTCAGATAAAATTTACTTTAAATAAACAATGGTAAAGAAGGACAAGATAGTCATTATTTAATGGTGAAAGAAAGCAATTTAAAAGAAGTTATAATAATCCTAAATATTTGCATACCTAACATAGGAGTCCCCAGATTCATAAAGCAAATTCTATTAGATCTTAAGCAAAGAGATAAATTATAGCATAATAATTTCTGGGGACTTTAACACCCTACTGACAAAGCTGGACAGGCATTCAAACAGAAAATAAATAAGGAAATACTGGACTTAAATGAAACTCTAGAACAAATGGGTCTCCCAGACATTTATAGAACATTTTAACCCCAAACTACTGAATATACATTCTTCTCATCAGCACAGGGAACACTGTCCAACATTAAAAAAAAAAAATCCTATTTCTTTTCAGACCACCATGAAATAAATCTAGAAATCACTTCCTAGAAAAACGTTCAGTTCTACACAAAGTCATGGAAATTAAACAACCTGATACTGAATGATTATCAGGTCAGTTATGAAATTAAAATTAAAATCAAAAGATTTCTCAATCTGAACAACAAAAGGGACACAAGCTATCAGAATCTATGAGATTCAGAAAAGGGAGTTCCTAAGGGAAAATTCATAGCCTTAAATAACTACATCAAAAGATAGAAAGATCACAAGTTAACAATCTAATGACACATCTCAGGGAACTAAAAAAGGAAGAGCAACCCAAACCTAAATCCAGAGGATGTAAAGAAATAACTAAGGTCAGAGCAGAACTAAGCAAGATGGAAAACATAAAACAATTCTAAGGATGAAAGAAAAGTTAGTCCTTTGAAAAGATAAACATAGTTGATAAACCACTTGCTAGATTAAGAATGAAATAAGAGTAACAAAGGCGATACTACACACTTGTGTAGATACCATAGAAATGCAAAGTACCATCTGTAAGGACTCTGAGAATCTCTATGCTGGTAGCCATTAAATACAGAGGAAATGCATAAATTTCTGGAAACACACAACATACCATGACTTAATCTAGAAGACATGAACAGTGAGTTGAAGTACTCATACTGGAGAAATCATTCCATAACATTGAGAAGGAGGGAATCCTTCCCAACTCATTCTATGAAGATGGTGTCACCTTGATATAAACCCAGAAAAGAATACAACAAAAAAGAAAATGGAAGACCAATATACCTTATGAACATAGATACAAAAAACTTAAAAAAAAATACTACGGAATTGAATTCAATAGCCTGTCAAAATATTTTGCTGTTGTTCTTTCCATAAGTCAATGTTGAAGAGCCTATATATTCTAGGTATAAATTCTGAGCTTCTTGAGGAGATAGGCCTTAACTAGTACCTTAGCATCCCAAATTTCTTAGATTGTGTCTGATTGTTGCTTGATAAACACACATTGGAGTGATGGAGAGTATGAATTTGGTTGAGGTCTTAGCTGCCTAAACAACATTCATAACATTTTGTCTGTAGTAAAATGTGTCTGAGCTCCTAATAACTGAGTTACAAATGCACCATTGGAACGTATTCTGTCGATTTAAGTTAAGACTCATTTATAAACAATAAGTTGAAAACCATTATAACAAATTATTTGTGTCGACAGTTAAAATAATGTGCAAAAAAAAAAAAAAAGGAAAAGAAGCAAAAGAAATGCTGTATCTCTTAGAAGCAGATCCCTTTTTCTTCAGGTTATAATGACAATGTCTCACCTTCTTCATCTTCAAGAAATGAGTCCATTCCTTCCAGCTGTAATCATATTGGCTCAAAAGGAGTAGGTATTTTATTTTTTATTTTTTTTCCAGGGTCCTATGATTCATCATAAGAAAACCAGAAACTGGCCAACGTAAATGGGGCAAAGATTCCTCAGGGAAAATAGTTACATAACAAATTGGAGGTCTAATTTTCCAATTAGTAGTTTTTTCTATAGGTTATTGGTGTCCTTACCACCCCAGCCCCAAACACACAAAAGCCAAACAACCTCTCACTTAAGACATTTTACTCATGATGGTTTTGTATCTTTCATAAAAATGCACATTAATTCACATTAATGCTGGATGAATAATGCCCTGGGAGTCTATGAAATTACTTCTCTGAAAGGACTTGTGTATCACTGTCATCCTGTTTCTTGGCCTCACTTCAGTGGAGAAACATAAATACATCAAATGATTATTGTATCACTTAATGACTCACTAGATTTATAAGATATTTCATAGATCAGGTTCAAAAAATTGTGAAAAACAAAATCATAATTTGATAGGAAGACAAGATCTTTCTTTCAGTTTTAATAAAAGGATGGTGAAGATGGAAGGCAATTCTCAAGCTGGTGAATGTTTGTGGCTCATGAATTAACCCCCAAATTGTCACATTGTCATGCTTCTTTTCTTTTCTTTCTTTCTTTTTTTTTTTTTTTGCATAGGAAACTATAGAACTTAACAAATTTACAGAAAGAGTAAATTTCTGTAAAACTCTCCATATGTCGAGTGTAAGCTAACGGGAGAGAAGTTAATAGTGCTGTTAGCTGATGTGATTTCCATCATTATCAGCCATTATTCCAAGAATGGTAAGTGGCAGATAAAGAGCTCAGATGAAATTTCCATCTTTTCTGCAGTCAGCATGGAAAATGCATATATTTCGTCTCTAAATTGTTACCCTTTTCATACAAATTACTCATTACATTTGCTTAGACTTGTGAAATGGAAACTATTTTATTTAAAGGAAAGAAAGGCAGGAAACATGGAATAAAAGACCTATGACTATTTTCAGAATATGCATTTTAAAATCCTTAGCAGTGGTTCTAGTTTTATTTTAGTAAGTCAATAAAAGCTAAGAATTCTCCTGGAAATTTAAAAAAAAATTTAAAAAAAGGAAATAAAAAAGGAAAAGAGAAGAGAAAGAGAATAAAAGCTGAACTATGACTACTATGATCAGAAAAAAACTTCTAGTTTTAACATTACTTTTTAAATTTAAATCAATTTCGAAAGAGGCCTCAGAGAAGGTTGTCAGGAAGGCTTTGAAATCAAGTGTAAGCAGCTTACTTTGATTAGGAGTGATGCTCATTCAGATGTGTATATAAACATATGTATATTATATATGTAACATATAAATATGCATATTTGTATATATATGAACGTAATGCCATATATAAATTTGTTAATATTTACATGTCATGTTCAAAGATAGAAATGCAGATAGAATATATTAGAATTTTAATCTGTTCTAACGACCAGAGGAATAGGATTTATATCGATTTCTTTAGAAGAGAATGTGGCGATATTAATTTAGTTCCAGGATAATATATTATAGTATTTCACATTCAGCTTTTGTTCTTTCTGTGGAACTGTTTCTTACATGCCTAATGTTTCAAACATGGTTTGATGTCCAAAAGGCAGCACGTAGTTTTTCCACTGGTATTTGAATCTATGCTAGGTTTTTTCAACTTATTAAAAATGCAAAATTCAAACCATTCATAACTTCGTGAAATGCTCCGTACATAGAATTTAAATGCATGTATTATGCCTTGGCAATGGCGGTATGGAGTGTTAACCCAGATATTAGCTTCACATAATTCTTGAACCATCAGGATGAAAAAATTAAAATTTGTTCCAGAGTGTAGAATTCGTTTTGACTGGTATTGAATTCTATAAAAATTCCCAATATGTGTATAATATGTTTGAAATATTTTGATCAATCAAAAAATAAACTATCGCTTGCTAATTCAAATGTTAGAATTTAATGGTATCATATTATCTTTAAAAATTTCGTTTAAAAGCAAAACATTTCATGAGTGGGTGAACTTTTATGATAAAGAGGGTATTATTATAAAGAGTAACTTAAATTTTTTTTTGCTAGAAGTACCATAAAAGAATAACTGTGGTTTGACATTCATCATTTTAAGCCAGCACACTAAAACATTAAATCCATTGTACGGGCAGTTTCTAATATATGCTTTTTAAGCATTCTTCTTGCTTTCTCAAGCAAAAACACCAACTTACACTCATCGGTATTAAATGACAGAAATCACAGTACTTCTGGTTGAAGTCTTTTGTTAATACCTCATATTTATAAAAAAAAAAATCCCCTGTTGTAGGTTGTAATGTAAAATGCAATTGGAAACCACAAATGGTACCAGAGAGCATACGGTTTTTTAATTTCCTTAAAAATAAAAAGCTAGCGAATTAAATCCCTGCTAATGAAGTGTTACATTTCTTAGTTTTCTGTAACTCATTTTAATTGAAAAAAAAAAATCCCTTGAAGTGTCTCCCATTTTCCTATTCTCAGAAGAGATATTAGAATGATCTATAAAAGAACAAGCAGCTCAATGCCTAAAAAAACTGAAGCAGAAGAGGGCATTCTTTTTAAAAATCTTGCTTTCCTAGATGAGGCACAGAGTTCAGATGGTCTAAGATTCATTTTTAAGAGATTTTTCAAACATTCATACTGATATTTCAGTGGAATAATCTCAGTAGTGTATGAGAGAGTGACAAATGAATATTTTAGGTCCACTTGACCCCCGGCAGCACTGAACTAAATTACCTTTTCTCCAAATGGAACCCTCTATACATCTCTCTCTTCCTTGAAATGCTGATTAAAACAGCAAGAGGTGATGAAAAATAAGTCGTGTTGACACAGGGATAAAGCAATAATGGAAATGTGTGAAATCATAGCATGGCTCTGGGACCAGGTACAACTTGGATTGTAAGATGTAAGACTTCCTGGCCCCCCTTGCTATCCACAGGGAGGCAACTGCCTGTGGGCTGGCACAGCCGGGGGGTGGGGCAGGCAAGCCAGTGTCTGAGAGTCCCCTGGGTGATCCAGGCCAGAATTTCTCCTTAATACTCTGCCTTATTCTTTGGCGGGTCTGGGTTTGAACCCACCACCTCCAGCATATGGGGCTGGTGCCCTACTTCTTTGAGCCAGGCACCCTACTCCAACACCTAAGGTGATCAAAATGCTAATTAACCCGAAGTATAAACATTGCATGTCGTATACATTGAAATATCTCTCTGAACCTTATAAATATACACAGTTACTATGCAGCAACTGAAAAATAAAATATAAAAAAAAACATCTGTTTTTAAAAAAAAAAAAAAAAAATACTCTGCCTTAACTCCAGGCAGTCATAGCGTGAAGGGGCTGTGTTCCCTGGTTTTGAGAAACTTTATTACTAGCCGCAGAATGAACGTAAGAAGCCCGGAGAGTAGCCCCATATATTAAGGTGTTATCTCTAGGACTCCTTCAGAAGCTAAAGTGAGGATGATTAGGGAGTATGGTAGAAGGCAGACGGAGAGGTAAGCCTGAAGGGCAAACGGGGAGCAGGGAGGAGAAAAGCAGGGAAGGGGGAAGAGGAGGTAGGGGAAGAACAGAAACACAAGGGCAGGGTGCGAGGTCTGTTTCCTCAAGTGCAGTGCGCTGGCCTAGAACCGTCCCTGTGACAGTGTGTCCTGGAATACCACGTGTGATGCACTTACGTGTACACAGGGCCGAACCTGGGCTGCCGTTCAAGTGTGTGTCCAGCATTTGCACATTTATTCTGGCTCTCAACTGTTTTTTTCAGATTGCGAGTGGGTGTGTGCCTCAGGGCGCCAGGGGCCTCCCTGGCACAATGGGCTCTGTGTTCTCTGAGAACAATGTGAACGGGTCTGCCAGACCTGTGGCTGAGAAAATGTCTGTCTTCACACTCCTCCCAAGCCCTCTGCTATTTGAGTGTCCAGTCTCCAAAATTCTAAGGATGTCTAGTCCTTAGAATAGCCTGTTTCTGGCTCGGTGCCTGTTTCTGGCTCCGTGCCTCAAGTGGCTAAGGCGCCAGCCACATACACCTAAGGTGGCGAGGTTGAATCCAGCCTGAGCCGGCCAAACAACAGTGACAGCTGCAACCAAAAAACAGCGGGCGTTGTGGTGGGCGCCTGTGGTCCCAGCCACTTGGGAGGCTGAGGTTGAGCCTCAGGAGTTGGAGGTTGCTGTGAGCTGTGATGCCATAGCACTCTACCCAGGGGGACAGCTTGGGGCTCTGTCTCAAAAAAAAAAAGCCTGTTTCCGACTGTGTTATAATGGAGTTTCAGTCCTTGAGACATCTTGGTAAGGCAACTATTAGACAGAACTGTCTTATTTACCTGCTCTCCGTCTCCTCCTGGAAGGGTTCTGTTGCTCACAGCCAGCACAGAGAAAATGATAATATCCGCCTCAAAAACTGAAAATTAATGGGGGCTATTTCTGAATACACTTACTTTTTTGATCGCAATGTCCTCTTCTAGAAAATATATAACATTTACAGCCAGCAATTTTTATACATTTCCGTAGGGTATAAATCTTTCTTTTATTCATATACATACCTATTTTTGCCTACTTAGGATTCAAAGCAGCAGTAGAGACCATA
Organism: Galagoides demidoff; assembly: GCA_963574575.1. NCBI lineage: Eukaryota > Metazoa > Chordata > Mammalia > Primates > Galagidae > Galagoides > Galagoides demidoff. The sequence goes on along the minus strand of CAUYQV010161902.1, from coordinate 2,760 downwards.
TACATGAAGCTGCCATTTAAAGAAAGGATCATAAAACTTGTTGAGCATGAAACAAAGTAAGGGCTGAAGAGTCCTATAATAGAATAATTATTCCCTTTATAAATCAGTTCATCAAGGAATTCTCTTAAAAATCAAGCTGCTGGTATACAAAGATCGTGGATTTATGTGACACAGATGAAGGAAAGAATGAAATTTAAAGTTAAAATGCAGGCACCCTGTTGGATGAAGACCAATTACAAGGAGGGTAAGTGAGGGGAAAAGTTTACTGATTGCCAGAAGTTCAAATCACATATATTCTCCCTCTTCAACTTCCACAGCTGAATTGAGACAGTTTGGGGAATATATTACAAATGAATGGGGCAAGTTCATGAAAACTTGCTTAGGGAGTGAATATTGTCTTTGGAAAGCACTTAACCTGAAGAAGAAGACACCTAGACCGGGAATAGACCCCTTCTTTTCTGGAGTAGAACCCAGTAACTGCCTCTGAGCTTTAACTTCTGTTTCCGATACCCTTACTCCTGAATCATGGGTGAGTCTTACAGAGATTGAACAGCTACAGGAGAGGCCTATTGCTCTGAAAGCTTTGTAAGTAACTGGAACATAGTTACTTACTTATACTAAATAGCACAGTTTAGCTTCTGAGAGGTCTCTAATGTGGTGGGGGGAAGAGGGGACAGGCACACATTTCTGAGCACCTTGACCTCAGAGCTGATGGATCCCATGAGCATTTGAGTTTCTGAGAATGGCGCTTCCTTGATCAATGGGGATGTCACTTGGCAAGTTTGGCTTCTGGGCAGAAAATAGAAAGATAGTATCGTGGCTTATTAGAGACCATGGTGCCCCACAGGAGGATTCTTGATTGTGAGGCATCCTGATGGGTCCCCACAAATACTTAACAGGGAATTTTATAGGGCATCAAAGGTTTTGAATCTTCGGTCAGAGCTCAGAGCCAGTGAACTGTGTTAGTTTTTCTTTCTTACTTTTTTTTTTTTGTTGCTGTGATCCTCTTCATTAGGAATACTGAGTTTAAACAGAAATTTCTATTTTTGGGTAGAAGGAACTGGAAATTTTGGCCTGACTTGAGGTTTCTGGAGGCTTTCCCCAGTGATATGGGCTGGGAGGCATTTGGGATGGTTTCTGTGGTGGGAAGAGACTCCTTGTGAGTGACTCAGCACTTTAGGGAACCAGGACTCAGGGTCACATTCTTGCCAATAGAAAGTGGAATATGTGTTTAAGGCATACACTGAAACAAGCTTAAACCATGGCAATATTCTAGGAGCTTTTCTGGAATGTGTCTGGAGGGCATTTGGGTATTTCCCCATGAGTTGGTTGTTAACACCATCAACACTGACGTGGCATCGTGGTAACCAGGCATCCTTTGTGAAACCCCTTGTTAGTGGATCTCCACCATGTTTATATATAGTAATGTCTTACTTGACCCAGAGGTTAGAATCCCAGCAGCCTCTGTTCCTTGGAATGCAAACTCAGAAATAAGCAAAAAATTCCCTTGAGTACCTCAAATAGCTTCCATGTCCCCAGACTAAAGCCGTGGACTTTCCTTCTTACAAACTTGTGTGCTGTCACTTGGAGAGTGTTTATTTTTACTTAACTGCGGTCAAAGTAATTGTGGGTATTTGGTTTCCCAGCTCAAGCCGATTAAAAGTAGCACATTAGGAAGCCGGAGGACATGTTGGAGGTAGGCAAACCAGCAGCAGTGGAGTGACAGTTGTCAGATAAGGGAGGAAGAGGCAGAAAACTAAGAAATGGATTTGTAACTGTGTGTTTCATCACAGTTTTATAATGACGTGACAGTGATTCATAACGATGCCACAGTTATCAATAAAAACAATTTATGATTAACAGTTGCTATTATTAAAAGGCAAGAAAAATTTAATACAGTTTTCAAACATTTACATAAGGTGGGTTTGAGCACCCAGGGGGGTGAGTTGGAGCTTTCAAGATCCAGTGCACAGCCTGCCTCTTTCTTGAAGACGATGGTTATATTTGAATCTCAGAGCACTTTATTTGTACCTTTTCAATGGCCCTTGCTGTTCTCATCACTGTATTATAGTCATTTGAGTTCACATTAAATGCCCTTTAATTCACTCAGAGACGTGAGGAAGCTGTATTTCTATCCTGCCATGATGTACGTGACTTTGATGGGTCAGGCTCTATGTGCTTTCCATTTTTTATTTGCAAGACATGGGATTTGGAATAAAGGAACTGGGTTTTTTTTTCAGTTTATAAATTGTGTGCCTTTATATACCGATGATCAAATTTTTCAGTGAATATGCGGAGGTATACATGGATTCCAACTTTAAACATTAAGCACATCTGTAGAGTCACAGCCAAACCATTTACATGGGCTTATGGGTTTATTGCCGGATACATGCCCATATCTTGCAATGAAAATAAAGGCTTTTTTTTTTTTTTCAAAATCATTTTGGACATCTGTTCTTACTTGCTCAGCAACCATTTTATCTTGTGATAACACTTTGGAACAAACAGCTTGGTATTATCATCAGTCTATGTGGCTCTGGTGAAGTGACTTTAGTTATTGTCTCTGGTGTGATCAAATGACCCAGGCCTGACTAATGAGCATGTGTCACCTCTTTTTTTTTTTTTTTTTTGAGACGGAGCCTCAAGCTATCCCCCTGGGTAGAGTGCCATGGCATCACAGCTCATAGTAACCTCCAACTCCTGGGCTCAAGCGAGTCTCCTGCCTCTGCCTCCCAAGTGGCTGGGACCACAGGTGCTCGC
>CAUYQV010161900.1:0-63781 GCA_963574575.1 Galagoides demidoff | reverse complement strand
AAGTTGGTTCTAGCACAGTTTTTTTTTCTTGTCTATAAAGCATTTAACCCCCCTGTACACAACTCACTCCTTTTAAAGAAAAAAATTGAAATGTAAGGCTCTGTAAGATTTGTTGTTAAACTGTACAGTGTCTTTTTTTGTATAGTTAACACACTACCGAATGTGTCTTTAGATAGCCCTGTCCTGGTGGTATTTTCAATAGCCACTAACCTTGCCTGGTACATATGGGGGTTGTAAATTGGCATGGAAATTTAAAGCAGGTTCTTGTCGGTGCACAGCACAAATTAGTTATATATGGGGTGGTAGTTTTTTCATCTTCAGTTGTCTCTGATGCAGTTTATATGAAATAATTCTTGTTCTGTTAACTGAATACTACTCTGTGATTGCAAAAAAAAAAAGTTGCAGCTGTTTTGTTGACATTCTGAATGCTGCTAAATAAATACAATTTTTTTTATTAAAAAAAAAAAGAAACAAAATGGTCCTTACTCTTAGGCTGTTAACAGACAGCCATGCAAACAAACCAGTTTGTTGCATAAATTGGGGCAATAAAAATGCTTTATGTCCCAGCTTGTCACCTGTACTCAGGGACTAAGGCACCAGGCATACACGTTAAGAGCCGGTGGGTTCAAATCCTGCCTGGGCCAGCCAAACAACAATGACAACTACAACTAAAAAATAGCCAGGCATTATGGCAGGTGCCTATAGCCCCAGCTACTTGGGAGGCTGAGGCAAGAGAATCACTTAAGCCCAGGAGTTTGAAGTTGTTGTGAGCTATGACATCACAGCACTCTACCAAGGGCAACACAGTGAGACTCTGTCTCAAAAAAAAAAAAAAAAGTTTTATGTCCCAGTATAGAAATATGTAAAGGAAATATTAGAGGCCCAAGGGAGAGAATGGTCATTCTACCTAAGTAGAGATAGGTGGGAGGAGGTCAGGTAAGACTTATCTAACTATGACAGTTAGGCGGAGTCTGGAAAATGAGTAGGTATTCGCATAGTGAAGAATATTCTAGATAAGGGAATGGAGGGTACGAGGAAGAAACCCATGGAGTGCATCCCAGCAACTGTGAGCAATTCATCAGGAGTGATGGGGGAGGCTGGGGGCTAGACAGAGTCAGGGGAGATGAGGCGGGAGACTGACTCACAGAGGCCCTCCTGCATCCCACAACATGGTCTTGGGACATCCTTGTGACTCAGACAGTGTCACTGAGTTGGTGTCTCTTACACCAACACAACAGCAACCACAAAGTGCAAAGTATGTTAAAAAAAAAAAAAAGTCCTAAGGAGCTGCCTCCCCTGTTGGCTTCCTCTCTTCTGCCTGGATGCACCTTAATTCTGGAGTGGCCTGCCCAGCTGTTAGCCCCACTGAGTACTGGTTGTAAACCTGCTACCAACTCCTAGGGGAAGATCTGTATTTCTCCAGGTCTCTGTTTCTTCATTTATAAAATAATAGTTATCCTTCATGGAACAAAATTTTACTTTTTGTTTTTTGCCAAAATGTTTTCAGCTGCATAATTCATGAACATCAGTCTATTATAATTAAAGAAAAAACAACAGCAACAAAGGTTTTTCAGTCAGAAAGACTTACATTTGTATCCTGGTGCTCCATGTGTTAGCAGAGTGACTTTGTGACAATTCCCTGAATTATGGTGTTCTCATATGTAAAACAGGGATAATGTACTTATCAATGCCTGATGCAGTTAGTGTCTAATAAGTACCAATGTTTTTACATTATCTAAAAAATTTACATCTTACTATAAGGTAGATGGAATAGGTCTAACGTTACCTTGAAGTTGAAGATGCAGAGGCTTATAAACAATGGTAGTTTGCCAAAAGACCAGCCAGTAGGTAAGTGGTAGAAATGGGCTCAAATACACATTTTGATTCTGAAGTTAGCACTCTTCCCAACTGAGCCGGCAGCTTCTTTCCTCCAATTGATAGGATGGAATTGGATCTCTTGTTACCTGTCAAGTGGATGATTTTTTGAATATATTAGATAACTCCACACCTTCCTCAAATCTGAGAGTTCAGGGAGCAGACAGGCCTGAGTTACCTGACGCTTTATAATCCGTGAATGTGTGACAGGGATACTCCACCTGCGGGTCTAGCTCTAGCACTACTATAACCTGCCAGGAGAGGGAGCTCAAACTGCCTCCATGCTGATACCCTGGTGACGGCAAGGGCTGCAGCCCAAGGGGGAAAGGAAGGGTGGGGCTTCCCTTGTTATGGGCAGTGACTACACAGTTTTCTGGGAAGCTAGAAATAATGCAAATTTTAGGAAAAAGACAGTCACTGCTTTTTAAAAAATGGGATTATGACACAGAAAGAAATGACCTTTACCAAGAGGAAGCAGAAAGAAAAAAGAGGAAGCAGCTAGAGCAAGGAACACAGCAGGAACTGTAGCACAACAGGGTAGGTTTTGTCACTGCGGCACTTTTATTTAAATAGAAGGTAAACAAATGAAATATTTTTAGACTGGTACTGTAGGATAAGAATGGAATAAATACTTTAAAGACATATTGTAAGAACAGAATGAGCATGTGTCCTGCTAAGAGTGATTAGTCCGTTTTGTTTCATTAAGTATTAACCTGCTATATGTCCAAAGCCTGGGCTAGACACTAAGGATGATGAAAATGAACAACTGAGTTCCTGATCTCAAAGAACGGTCAGTATACCAGAAGAGACTTACAAGTGATCAGGCAATTCCAGGAAAGGCTGCTCACAGTCTATGTACTGCCTGCTGGTATAGGACAGAGCCGGTAGCTCTTAAGTCACATTGCAGGGGAGGTTAAAGAGTATTTATAATAATTGTAGATATGCTGACCAGTTTGATGTGAGCATTCTACATTGTATGTAGAGTCAGCACATTGTACCCCATATAGCATCATGTACACAGTTATGATCTAATAAAAAAAATTGTAGATAGTTTTTGGTGAGCACTCACCATTTGTTAGGCAAACTCAAAGTGCTTTATGTGGATCATCTCATTTAAGCCTCACCATGCAGGTTCTATTTTATTATTTTCATCCTGTAGGTGTGAACACAGACTTAGAGAATTAAGTAACCTACTTAACCACTCCTAAGTAGTGGAGTGAAGTTTTCCCAAGGAGAAAAGCTTGGGCTAAGTGAACCAAAAAAAAAAAAAACCAGAACTGAAAGTGAAGAAGGAGATGAAAAGGGGAAATAAGAGAGGATATTCCGTGCAGAAATAACAGTAAGACAGTTTTGTCAGCAAGTGAGAGCAGGCTGCAATTGAAGAATCATTAAGTTGTTCTATGTTACTGGAGTGTTCAATGCATGGGGGATGTAGAAAGAAACTGAAGTTAGGATAATAGGCACAATGGTGCATGTCCTGTAGGAGTTCGGACCTGTTCTGACACTGCTGAAGAGTGAAATAGGGAGAACATGATGATGATGATATCATGGTAGGTTGAATAATGATCCCACAAAGATGTTCAGGTCCTAATTCCTGAAACCTGTGTATAGCCTACCTTACACAAAAGGGACTTTGCAAGTGTGATCAAGTAAAGATTATTTTGGATTATCTGGATGGGCACAATGTAATCACAAGGTTCCTTCTAAGAGGGAGGCAAGAGGGTCACAGTAAGAGAAAGGAAACAAAGGTCAGAGAAAGAAGAGGGAGGGAGAGAGAGAGAGAGAGAGAGAGATGACTGGAGAACACTATGCCGCTGGCTTTGAAGACAGAGGAAGGGGCCATGAAACAAGGAATGCAGGCAGCACTCCCTCTAGGAACTGGAAAAGGCAGGGAAATGCACACAGACCTGCACAGTTAACCCCATAACACTCCTTTCGGACTTCTGACCTCTAGAACTGTGAAATAGTAAATTTGTGTTAAGCTGCTAAGTTTGTAGTAATTTATAATAGCAGCAATAGAAAGCTAGCACAATTATACCCACAATGTAATGATCACATCTTCTGCACAAAGTATCTCATAGACATTAACCTTAGTCCCAAGGACAACATCATGAGTGTTCAATCTGTGTAGCCACATGAGCCATGTTTAGAAGGATACCACACCACACCTGGTTTAATGCCCTGCTGATGTCTTGCGTTCTTACTAATTATTTAATAAGAGGCCATCTGCATTTTTATTTAGTACTGGCCTCTACAAACTATGTAGGCGGTTCTACCTAATCCTAAAACCAATCCTGAAAAATAATGGTATACCTACTTTACAAATAAAGAGACTGGGCCTCACGGACAGGGAGCATAGCCCAGTAATAATGCCTTGAGTCAAGAATATAAATCCTTCTCCCTCCCAGACATGGGTTCTAGGATAAGCTTGATGTTCTTCTGAACCACAGTTTCTTCTTCCACATAGTAATTATAATATATACCTTTCACAGCTGTCACGAGGAGTCAGGACAATGTTATGAAGTATCTATACAGTGTTGGCAAACTGTAGGGACTCAGATGGCAGTTACTATTGCTCAAAGTAAGAGTTGAGGCTCGGTGCCTGTGGCTCAATCAGCTAAGGCGCCAGCCACGTACACCTAAGGTGGCAGGTTCGAATCCCCAGCCCAGCCCACCAAACAACAATGATGGCTGCAACCAAAAAATGGCTGGGCGTTGTGGTGGGTGCCTGTGGTCCCACCTACTTGGGAGGCAGAGGCAGGAGACTCGCTTGAGCCCAGGAGTTGGAGGTTGCTATGAGCTATGATGCCATGGCACTCTACCCAGGGGGATAGCTTGAGGCTCCATCTCAAAAAAAAAAAAAAAAAAAAGTAAGAGTCGAACAAAGATTTTATGCCTATACTATCCCCCCTTTTCCCTCAGATTTATAGTTTGGGAAGATAATTCTGGTAGAATATGGGTTGGTGGATGATAAGACTAGAAGCAGCAAGACTAGTTCAGAAATTGTGCAATGTAGTAGATAGCTTCTGGAAGGAGTGTCTACTTCACACCATCTTTATTCTTTGATAATTGCCTCTAACATACAGGAGTTATCCTCCAGAATTGCCCTCCAATATACGAGCCAGTTTCTCCTAGATTCTTAATCTGTGTTTGTCCCTGGATTCTCCCCAAATTTGGTACAGTATTCTAAATGGAGAAATGCAGCAGTTAAGCATTATTGAACTATGTCATATTTGTAGCAGACTCTCCAGAGAAGGTCCAGGCCACCTGCTTGCTGCTGCAGTGCCTGAGGCCGCCTTTCCACAGTGATCGTGCTCAGTTTCTCCTTCCATTCCATGTATGTAAATCTTTTTGTATTCTGCAGTGGCTTATGCCCGTAATCCCAGCACTTTGGGAGGCTGAGGCATGAGGCCAGAAGTTTAAGACCAACCTGGACAACATAGTGAAACCCCATTTCTACAAAAAATGAGAAAAATTATCCAGATGTTGTGGCTTGTGCCTGTAGTCCCAGCTACTTAGGAGGCTGAAGCAGGAGGATCACTTGAGCCCCGGAGTTCAAAGCTGCAGTGAGCTATGATCGTGCCACTGCACTCCAGCCGGATAACAAAGCAAGACCCTTTCTCAAAACAAAACAAAACCTTTTTTCCTCCCCTTCTAAAGTGACAGAGTTGCAACCAATAGAACCCTGACTAATATATGTAACAATGCCATAATTATTGGGAGAAATGATGAAAACATTTGTTGAATTAGTGTACTAGTTCTGGGGGGGAGAAGATGCACATTTAGGAAAATATAAGGTGATAAAGAAGGACTTTGGAATGATCTCTAAGTTTATGTTTTGAATGACTAGGTAGATATTGCTATAATCATAAAGATAGGGCATATGGGGCCAGGTGTGTGTGGCTCACATTTCTAATCCCAACATTTTGGTGGGAAGCCAAGGCAGGAGGATTGTTTGAGGTTGCAGTGAGCTATGATTATGCCATCACTGCATTATAGCCTAGGTGATAGAATGAGACCCTATCTCCAAAAAAAAAAAAAAAAAAAAAAAATACTTAGGTCGGGTGGTGCCTGTGGCTCAAAGGAGTAAAGGCGCTGGCCCCATATGCCAGAGGTGGTGGGTTCAAACCCAGCCCCAGCCAAAAAATGCAAAAAAAAAAAAAACTTAGGAAAAAACCAAAGGGTTGGAGAGGGAAATACTGAGCGTTGAGGTGTCTGGAAATTCAAGAGGAGATATACAGGAGGAAGTTAGGTATGTTCATCTGGAATTCTGGAGAGCCGGCTAGACTGGAGACAAATAATCGGGAGTTGTCAGCATTTACATGGTCATTATTGCCACAGTGAAAAAAAATCTAAGAATAAAGTCCTGAAGAATACCAATGTCTAAGAGGCAGGTAAAGAAAAAGAATTTCTCAAAGGAGACTGAAAGGAAGAGGCAGAACCAGAAGTGCCAGGTGAAGGGAGAGTTTGAAGAGGGATGTGTTGGAATCAGCTCAGCTTTCTTACAAATGCTCTCTTTATCTATGGCTGAGGCCACAACCAAATTTATCTGAACTTATGCTCCCCAGACCCAGGGAATTTAACCCCCATCTTCTACCCTTTGCTTTGACCCCTAGATTTTCTGTCTGGTCTCTTTGGACTGATGATTCAGACTGACAACTTGATGGCCATTAACATATTGTGTTTACCTGCAGTGAAAGAAATGCAAATTGAAACAGCTTGAGAGTGATAAGGTTCTCAGAACCATTATGCACCTACCTAGGTTATTGGTACACAAGAAGAAAGCTACAAAGCCTTATTTTGGCAGAGGCTGTGGAAAGAAAGGCCCAGACTTTCCATATAGTCAGCCTTCCTGCTGAGTAACCTGGGAGGCAGTACAAAAGCTGTATGTCCCCTTTCTTCCACTCTGCAACATGCCTCAAGGAAATAAGCTAAAGGAAAAAAGTAGGACGTGGTACAGATCCTAGCCCTGCTATTTAAAGCAGCATGAAACTGGAAACAGAACCCAACTCCTAAGCTTTAAAGTAATTCTTTTTTTTTTGCAGTTTTTGCCAGGGCTGGGTTTGAACCCACCACCTCCAGCGCCCTACTCCTTTGAGCCACAGGCCCGCCCATTTAAGGTAATTCTTAAACAACATCAAACTGATCTGAACCACTGTGTAGCTATTAAAAATGACAGTCACGGACATGGAAATGTGTCTCTGAAATAATGTTAAGTGAAAAAAGCAAAGTGCACCATGTGTTGATGAGGGTATGGAGAAACTGGAACCCTCTTGTGTTTCTGGTGGGAATATAACTGCCACTTTGGGGAGGAGTTCGGCAGTTCCTCACAAAGTTAAACATAGACCTATCATTTGACTCTGCAATGTCACTACAAAGTATATCCGCAAGAGAAATGAAAACATGTCCGTATAACTTTGATACAAGTAGTCATAGCAGCATTACTCATAATAGCCAAAGGGTAAAAACAATTCAATTGTCCATTGACTGATGAATGGATAAACAAAAGATGATATATCCACACAATGAAATATTATTTGGCCATAAAAAGGAATGAAGTACTGTTACATGCTCCAGCATGGTTGAATCTTGAAACCATGCTAAGTAAAAAAAGGAAGCTGTGAAAGACCACATATTATACGATAGCATTTATATGAAATGTCTACAATAGGCAAACACAGAGAGGCAGAAAGTAGATTAATGGTTGTTTAGGACTCAGGGAGTAGGAAGGGCTGGAGGACAGGGGGCTGATGGTCAGAGTTTTTCTTTCTGTGGTAATAAAAATGTTCTAAAATTGATTGTGGTGAGGGTTATACACCTCTGTGAATATACTAAGATCTATTGCATTACAATCCACTTCAAAATGGTGGATTGTATGGGATGTGAATTATATCCTAATTAAGCTGATAGAAAAACAATTTTTAAATAATTGAACTATACATATACAATGGGTGGATTTTACTCAAATATGTGTAATTACATACATATGAAATACTTCAATAAAGCTGAATTTTAAAAAAGCAAAGCCGGGTCTGGTTGCTGCTTCGCATGCATCTGTATGTTTGTAAAATACCGAAGGCGGGAAGAGATTGAGAGTCAGTTAATATACAACAGAAAGACACCAGATTTGGAATCTAAAGACCTGGTTCCATTCCTCATTCTGCTATTCACTAAGCAGGCGATCTTGTCTGAGCCTTAGTTCTTCCACTTGTGAAACAGGGGATATTATTTTCTATGTCACATGGTCATTATTTCGAAGCGTAAGTGTCCAGTAGGTTCATTTTCTTGCCTTGTAGGATTGCTCAAGTAGGAAGTTAAAACAATATGGCAATAAAAGTGCAATAACATATGTGAAAGGGATTTGCAAGTAAAATCTTCCATAAAAGAATAAGATAGTCTGAATCCCAATTCCATACTTCTGGCCTCAGAAACAGCTGTCAGCATAGCCTTAGCCTCAAACAGAAAATATCCTCCCCCTGCCTAAATGCTTTGAAAAATGCCTTTATAATTGGCTGTATGAAAATTAAGAAAAGCTTGCAATGTTTTGAAAATGTACACTACTTTTAAAGGTAATTTGGGGGCGACACAAAGGAGCTAAGGTGTGTTAATGCCAAGTTACCATAGCAACATGCTCTGTGGTTTTCTCCTTCCCAATCCTGGGCCTACCCCCAGATGGGATGATGAGCCCAGTAAACACCAGACCTAAGTCATTCTGTATGAAATTGCTTTCTCCATATGCAGACAGGGGAGACATTCGTACTTTCCCACAAATAAGGTTTGAATGGAGAAACTCTCTGAATTTTTACAAAATGATCTTTCTTTCCTTTAGAATCAGAATCAAGATCCTATATGTCCATCACAATGCCTGATATGTAATAAGTATTCAGTATATAATTATCTAATGCATGACTGATCAGAATTTACCTAGAAGTCCAAGTTTGGAATAGACTATCATAGTTTATTACTAAGAACAGACTACTAAATTATGTGCCAGGAATTTCAGAAAGGAGATCTAAATTCATACTTCACATAATTTGGTGTCTGTTCCAAGCCACACAGTATTTTCACATCTGTATCTGCCCCAATTATTAAATTTCCATAGGCCATAGCTAATTCTCCTGAAATGCCATACTTATTTTTCTGAAAGGACACAGTGTTCCTCTGCCGGTGTTATTCAACGTACTGTATTGCAGGCTTTCTCAGATGCAGTGCAGGAATGACAAGTGAAAAGGCTGCTTCACGAGAGTGTCGTCCTCCACCCTTCCAAGTTCTTGGCCAGATCTTGATAGAGAAGGGAGCCTGACTAGGCCTGCATCTGGGGAAATCGTTTTCTCCTTACAATGAGCAGAGGCAAACATCTCTGCTGCCAGGATGGCTGTTTTTGAAATCATTCTTGTGGCTCACGATCCCAGGATGGCTCAAGATAAACTTCATGCCTGCTCCTCCCTTAATCCAGTATTCTCACACTTTTGGTACAACCTCTTGGTCCCATCTCTCTTGAAAGACAGTCTTCTTGGTTTTGTTGTTGTTGTTTGTTTGTTTGTTGAGACAGAGTCTGTCACCCTGGCTAGAGTACTGTGGCATCAGACCAGCTTGCAGCAATCAAACTCCCAGTGTTAAGCAATCCTCCTGCCTCAGCTTCCCAAATAGGTGAGACTATAGGCACCTGACACAACAACTAGCTAATTTCTCTATTTTTAGTAGAGATGAGGTCTCACTCTTGTTGAGGCTAGTCTCGAACTCCTGAGTTCAAGTGATCCACCTGCTCAGCCTCCCAGAGTGCTAGGATTACAGGTGTGAGCCACTGTACCCAGCCAACATTACCTTCTTGTAATCTCCAATGTGGACTGTCTGAAACCCCTGCAGTCAAAGGGGGAAGAACAGAGAGGTCTCCTTCTCATCACCAGACTTACAGAGAGCTGCCTCAAACCAACAGCAGTAACAGTGCCTGCTGACTGCTGAGCATGGGCACCTTGCAAACATTATTTCAGATAATCCCCAACAGTTCTGGAAGGCAAGCATTTTTTATTTCCATTCTGTCTTTGAGGAAATCAAGGCATAAGGAGAAATCAGTTATTGGCTGAACCATTATTTAAACTCAGGTCTGATTAGATGTGCGTCTCTAAAATAGCTTAAAACAGCAAAAGCATCAATAAACCTTTACCACTCTGAACCAGAGATTTTGGAGAAAGCCAAAGAAGAAAACCTGGCTTAAACAACACCCTAACACTTAGACCTTAATAATACTAATAATACTAATTTTAGACCATAATCATAGTAGCATATGTGTTGTGATTGGTGGTGGTTGGAAAGCACAGAGCAGGAAGAAATACCAGGACCCAGATTTTGGCTAGTTAGGAAGATGAACGGATAGCAGGGGTGGCTCTGTTTCTAAAGCTCTTTCCTTCCTCTCCCTTCTCATCGTCCCAGGCCCATCTCCTCTGTAAAGCTTTCCTCACACCCACGCCATCCACAGCATTAATTCCTTGCTCTATGTTCCCATTGAATTTCTTCTTGTCTCAGTGATAGCCCTTCCTTATCACATTTTATTTTAGTATATATCCCTTAACTGGCTGGTCTTAGTACTCTTTGTACTCAGTACCTCGAACAGTTCCTGGTAAATAAATTCTCAAGCCAATGTTGCTACTGAATAAATCATGACCTTGTCCTAGTCTGTTTTCAGATTTTCAACCAGTATCCTCACTGTCCCTACATCCTGACTTGGATGGGACTTATTGGCTGCCCAGCATCTGAGCCCCCTTCCTGAGTCTGGGGAGCCTGCCATGGCGTGAGACCTGCTGAGAGGTAGAGAGTGCCTTCCTCTTATAGAAGCTGGAAAAGAGGCCAGACAGTTGCTCTTCCTGGGTCTCACAGCTGGAGCACAAGGTATGACCTAATCTTGGCTCAGCTGATATTACTATTTAAGACTTTCAGTTTTAGACAAATGATCCAAGAAACTGGGACAATTTAGAATCTGTGTTGGTGGTGATGTCCACTGTTCAGCCGGACAGGCAGCAGCATTCTAACCAGTTGTGGTCTGGCCTTAAGTGTGGTTCTTTTTTTAGTTCCTGTCCATTATCCATGCTAGATTCTCTAACCCTCCTGTCAATTCTGTGATCTTCCTCATATCTCTCTAATAAACTCCTTTTTGATTAAGGGAACCAGAGTTCACTTCTATACTTAGAACCAAGAGCCCTGACTGATGGACTTGGGGGGGGAGGGGCAAAGCATGTGGTCCTGGATCCTGAGAAACCCAAGGCCAACAAGGAACTTCTTCCTGATCCAAAGGCAGGGCAGATCCAAGTTTACCTCTGTAACTTTTCACAGTCATTATCACGTTTCATCCTCACAACAGCTCCAGCTGTGGGCAGATGAAGGTAATAAAACAAGATTTTACATAAGAAAAGTGCAGCTCAGTGAATACAGATGACTTCCCTGAGGTCTCCAACCTGGTGGCAGAATTCAAACTACCTTCCAAATCTCCTGATCTCTGGCCAAAGGCTCTTCATACCCAAATAACACCAAGTAATTTATTTTGACTCCAGAAAAAATTCACCCCAAAGTGAATGTATTTATCAAGCATCCATTAAGTGCCTGTCACTAATTAGGCTTAATACTATATTGTCTAACATGTACCATAAGTATCAGTATTATTATATGATTATTTGTATTACTTTGCATTTGCAAATTGGTATCAGATTGTTGGTAGAACCCACCCAGACTGGTCAGGACCACACCTCGGTCTCTGTCCTGCGGGTAGCCTCTCAGCCCTGCCCTCCACACCCTGAAGTCTGTTCACGGAGAACACTTGTGCCAGGGAGGTTGGGATGCCACAGTTAACGTCCCACGAAACAGTCCTCAAACATGATAGGTGGACATTTGGAGAGAAATCCTCCAGCTTCCTTACCTCTGGCTGGGAATAATTCTGAGGCACATTCCTCGCTGTCCTCCAGCACTGCCCCGCAGGACTGAGCTCCAGCCACCCTGAATGGGAACGTGCTCGACCGCACACACCTTTCCGGCTCCTTCTTGCCACCTCGTTTCCCTCCTGTCCTGGCATCACTCCCCAGATAAACTGCTTATTCTTGAATCCTTTTTTCAGGTTTTGCTTCTGGGGGGATGTAAAGCAAGAAACTACGTGACCTTGGGAATATTACTCAAATAATATCCTGTAAAATGAAGATAATATGACCTGCCTCCAGGAGCGTGCGCCTGAAACGCCTCAGCCCCCTTCCCAGCACCTGGGCAGCAGAGTCAGCCAGGTTTAGGCGTGCGGTGCCTTCGGCTTTCGGAGCACTCACCCACGCACGAGGCCACGGCCTCCTTCTCAATCAGAGCAGCTGCACCTCTGGCCACCCCACCAGCCCTGCCTCAGTCCATGCCAGATGCTGCCCCAAAGCGCCGCCCTTCCCCTGGCACGTCTCTGAATGACCAGTCTCCTTCATTATCTGTGATTCAGCGCACGGTGCCCTCCCGGCCTGGATACGTTGCGCTCCCCATGTTGATCTCCTGCCATCTCTCCAGGGGACACCAGGTTTACCTCTTTTAGGAAGCGTTCCCCATTCTGCTTCCTTCCTTTTCTCCCTGCCGTCACCACACTCACACACACACTCACGGGGCTCGCAAGGAGGGCCCCTAGCCCAGGAGTGCTTTCCTCCATCACTGCAGACCATTCAGACCTGGGATTGTGTGCTCTTTCACCTGCCTCCTTCATTGGACAGTGAGTAGCTGTCTGCAGGAGCGACTATATCTTTTATTTCTGAATTTTTGGTGTGTAGCCTACTGCCCATCTCAAGAAAATATAAAATTATTTTTTAAAATAAATAGATTAAGGTTGGGCACAGTGGCTCATACCTGTCATTCTAGCACTTTGGGAGGCTGAGGCAGGAGAATCACTTGAGGCCAGGAATTTGAGTAAGAGTGAGATCCTGTCTCTACAAAAAACAGAAAAATCAGCTGTGGTGGCACATGCCTGTAGTCCCGACTACTGGGAAGGCTGAGACAGGAGGATAACTTGAGCCAGGAGTTTGAGGTAGCTGTGAGCTATAACCACCCCACCTCACTCTAGCCTGAGTGACAGAGCAAGACCCTATTTCTAAATAAATAAATTCCTTTGAGGCCAAACATGGTGGCTCATGCCTGTAATCCTAGTACTTTGGGAGGCTGAGGTGGGTGGACTGCTTGAAAACAGAAGTTCAGGGCAGCACCTGTGGCTCAAAAGAGTAGGGCACCAGCCCCATATGCTAGAAGTGGCAGATTCAAACCCAGCCCTGGTCAAAAACAAAAAAAAGAAAGAAAAAGAAAACAGGAGTTCAATACCAGCCTGAGCAAGAGTGAGACCCTGTCTCTACTTAAAAATGAAGAAAACTAGCTGGGCATAATGGTACATGCCTATAGTCCTAGCTACCCTGGAGGCTGAGGCAAGAGGATTGCTCAAGCCCAAGAGTTTGAGTTTGCTGTGAGCTGTAATGATACCACAGCATTCTACCCAGGGCTACAGAGTGAGACTCTTTCTCAAAAAACCTAAATGAATGAATACCTTTGAAGCAAGGGTGTTTATCTTTATTTTTTAGTTGAGAATGCAGAGGCTCAAAAGTTTAACTGACTCTGGCCAGGTGCAGTGGCTCATGCCTGTAATCCTAGTACTCTGGGAGGCCAAGACAGATGGATTGCTTGAGCTCACAACTTCGAGACCAGCCTGAGCAAAAGCGAGACCCCATCTCTACCAAAAAATAGAAAAACTGAGGCAAGATGATCACTTAAGCCTGAGTTGGAGTTTGCTGTGAGCTATGATGCCACAGCACTCTATCCAGGGTGACAGCTTGGGACTCTGTCTCAAAAACAAAAAAGAAAGTTAACTGACTCCCTTTAAGTTCATACAATTGACACATGGCAGAACAGGAGCTCAAAACTGACCCTTTGGCTTCAAAGTTGAACATTTATTCTATATTACAGAAGAAATATGTTATAGAATCTATAACATCATAGCAGTGAGGATTTTTGTGCTAGAGATACCCTTCATATTCTTCTTATTCTCACATTCCCTTCTTAGAAAATAAACTCCATCCATATCCTTAGGGGGAGGACAGTTTTCTATTCAAAAAGACCCAGGCCCCAGCCACAGTTGATTGACTCAGGAGTGGACATCCAATGAAAAGGAAAAAAAACCCAGTCAGACCACCTCTCCTGGGAATCCAGAGACAGAATCAGTTGGCTACAGGGACAGAACCTGTAAGGTGGCAGAGAAGAAGAGCAACTGAGGCTGACGTTTGGGGGCTTCTGTTTGGGGTCCTGTGATCTGATGATGTAAGAGTGATCTACCCTAAGAAGCAAGACATCTTGATGAGAGAGAGATACAGAAAGAAGATCTAGGTTGGTTCCTGACTGTTTGCCATTTCCTTTTCTAGTCTTTCATAAGGCTGACAATTGGATTCTCTGAGACACTCCTAATTCTTTTTTTAAAAATTTTAATATGAGGGTACATATGATTAGGTTACATTGTTTACATTTGTTAGGTCACGTCCAAGTTGTAGTCATGCCCCTCACCCAGAAGGGGTGCCATGTACCCTTACGTTATGCCTGTTAGGTAAGAGCATACCAGTTCTCCTGGCCCCTCTCTTCTTCCCCTCCCTCCTTCCTCTTACCCCCAGCTGGAGTTTGTGTTTTTCTTTTGTGTGGGTGTGTATTTGTCTGTCTACTGGTTTCATATTAATATTGGACACTCCTAATTCTTTGTACAGAAAGTTTCTGTCCCTTAAGCTAACTCAGCTGAGTTTCTCTGCCTTGTGACTAGATAGGATTGTGATATTCATTTATTGACATCTTCCTAAGTGTGGTTTCCAAGTTCAAAGCATGAGGATGTGCTTGTTTTCCCTGAGATTCCACTTGCAATTAGGGTAACTGCGAATAGGTTGGTGTCTTGGGAAGCAGACACTGATAGAATAGTGATACTGGATATTATTTAGGGATCAACATGTATGAAGGAGACAGCAAAGGTGCAAAGAGGGCCTAGGAGAGCCTCTATCACCCCAGTGAGGGCTCAAGAGTATTGTCCTCCAGGGTGATAGAGAGAGAGAAAGCCTGGTAAAGATGGAAAAACCATCAGGCAGACAGAAAGGTTGTGACTGAAACACTTTGGCAAACAGAGATTCCCTAGTTCTAATTCCTTTTTTTCTGTTCTGTTTCATAGATGAAAAAGAAGAAAATCCAGAAATCAAAGGCCAAATAGGGGAGACATTGCCTTGTTCTTCCTTCAAATATGCTTGGTGGATCAGAGTTCCAACAATCAGACCTTAAAAGTTCTCCCTTTTAACTCCTCTGTCTGGAGAGCTGAGACATCTGGCTCTGTATTGAGGGAGTTAAAGCTGTGACTGTGGAAGGTCTGCAGGAGTTTAGACCCTGGGTGAAGCTGCAGAAGTCCTTGAGCTCTGAAAATACCTCATGGTTGGCATTGAACTGGAAATGCATGTGCACATTGATAAGTATTCCTTGGGCCAGGCACAATACAGCAGGGAACAAAAGTCACAAAAATCCCTGCCTTCATGTGGGGTACATTCTACCAGGGTGAGACAGATGCTACACAATATAAGTAAGTGAAATACAAGGTATATTGTGCTATTCACAAGTGCTAAAGAGAAAAACAAAGCAGGGAGAAGGACTAGCGAATGCCGGGGAGTTGAACATTGCAAGTTCAGATAAGGTGGCCAAGGAAGTCCTTGTTGAGAAAGTGACATTTGAGTAAAGACCAGAAGGAAATGAGACGGTGGTTAATGTAGACATCTGGGGAAAGAGCACTTAAAGCAGAAAATATAACTGTACAAGCCACTGTTGTGGGTTGGATTGTGTCCCCCTCACAAGATATGTGGAAGTCCTAATCCCCAGTACCTGTGAAGCGTGACCTTATTTGGAAATAGAGTCTTTGCAGATGTAATTAAGTCATATTTAAAGGAAGAACAGGCTATCTTAACCTCCTAGAGAACTAAGATTACAGGAATAAACCACTACTCCCAATCTGTGATGGCTAATTCCATATATCAACTTGGCCAAGCCACGGTGCCCAGATATTTGGTCAAATATTATTCTAGATGTTTCTGTGAGGTTGTTTTAAATGAGATTAGCATTTAAATCAGTAGATTTTAAGTAAGAAGATTGCCCTCCATAATGTGAGTGGGCCTCTTTCAATCAGTTGAAATCCTGAATAGAACAAAGGCCTGACCTTCCCGGAGCAAGAGGGAATTCTTTCAGCAGATGGCTCTTTCTTGGGTCTCCAGCCTGCTGGCCTCCCCTGTAGATCTTGGACATGCCATCTGCTACAGTTTTGATGTGGTTTGTTTGCCCCCGCCAAAGCTCATGTTGAAATTTGATCCCACGGTGGTCATTTTGGGAGGTGGGGCCTAATAGGATGTGTTTGGGTTACTGGGGCAGATCCCTTGTGAATGGTTGGTTCCTTTATCCCCTTGGTGAAATCTTGCTCTTGAGAGACTGGATTAGTTCTCACAGGAATGGATTACTTCCTGCAGGAGTGGGTCATAAAGCCAGGGCACCTGTCAGATTTCCCTCACTTGGTAGATGTCTACTACCCTTTTAACCTTCTCCACCAGGTTGTAATTTGGCATGAAAGCCGTCACCAGAAACCAGGGCTGCGCCCTTGAACTTCCCAGTCTGTAGCACTGAACTAAATTAGCCTCTTTTCTTTATAAATTATCCAGTCTCAGGTATTCTTCATGTGGTTGTTGTTTAATATACAGAATATTCATTGGATCAGGTATTCTTTTAGAGGAACAAAAAATGGACTGAGACACCCTCTTCCATAACTGCATGAGTCAGTTCCCTAAAATCTGTCTCTGACTCTCTTTCTCTCTACACACACACACACACACACACACACACGAACATATATATTAGTTCCATTTATCTGGAGAACCTTGATTAATACAAGTGTTATCAGCATTCCTTACAGAACTAATTCTTTTAAATGACAGTGACACAGTACTTTATGGTGTTTTCTGGCAGAAGTTTGACATAATCTACTTCCTGTGAAAAAGTAAAACTCAGGCAGTATGTTTTCTCTGGTGCTGGGGCTCTAGTCATAAACTTGAGAGCATTTATAAAAGAGTGGGATTTTCAAAGGACATAGAAGATAGAGTTCCAGGCAGCACCTGCAGCTCAGTCGGCAGGGCTCTGGTCACAGGCACTGAGGGTGGTAGGTTCAAACCCAGCCCTGGCCAGCTAAAAAACAACAATGACAACTGCAGCAACAACAACAACAACAAAAATAGCCAGGCATTGTGGCGGGCACCTGTCATCCCAGCTACTTGGGAGGCTGAGGCAAGAGAGTCGCTAAAGTCCAAGAGTTTGAGGTTGTTGTGAACTGTGACACCATGACACTCTACCCAGGGTGACACAGTGAGACTCTGTCTCAAAAAAAAGAAAAAGAAAAAAGAAGAAGATAGAGTTCCAGAGAACAAAGAAACTGCTTTATTACTAATAGACCATGCTTAGTTCCAGAAAAGACAGAAGAGAACAATATTCATGTTCTCTAATAATCAAGAAGCCACAAAAGGGATTTACTGAGTTGTCCCAGCAGGGAAGAAAAATAACGCCTTTCTTGGCCTCCTGAAGAACTTCATATCAGGATCTTACTTGAAAAGAAGTATTTTCCTTATCTGGTTTT
Source organism: Galagoides demidoff (assembly GCA_963574575.1). Lineage (NCBI taxonomy): Eukaryota > Metazoa > Chordata > Mammalia > Primates > Galagidae > Galagoides > Galagoides demidoff. The sequence goes on along the minus strand of CAUYQV010161900.1, from coordinate 46,233 downwards.
GCCATGGACCAGCTGTGTGACCTTCAAGGAGACACTTCCTTTCTCTGGGAGTTCATTTTCTCCCTGTTAATTAAACAGTCTCTATGGTCTTTTCCAACCACACAAATCTATGTTGCCTGAAACTCTAACCTCCATCAAGGTCGGCTGCCTCTGGTTGTCTTCCGTCTACCCAGCACCTAGTATGGGGCCTGCCTTGTAGTGGCACCTGGCACATAGTGAGCGCTCAGTAATACTAGCATCGAATGAATAAATGAAGACTTTTAAAAACTATCTAGGTGGCTGGGTGCTGTGACTTTTGCCTGTAATCCTAGCAGTCTTGGGAGGCTGAGACAAGAGGATCCCTTGAGCTCAGGAGTTTAAGACTAGCCTAAGCAAGAGCAAGACCCTGTCTGTACTAAAAATAGAAAAATTAGCCAGGTGTGTGGCAGGCGCCTATAGTCCCAGCTAGTCAGGAGGCTGAAGCAGGAAGATCACCTGATCCCAGGAGTTTGAGGTTGCTGTGAGCTGTGATGATACCATTGCACTCCAGCCTGGGCAGCAAAGTGAGATTCTGTCTCAAAAACAAAACAAAACAAGACATAAAATCATCTGGATAGAGGGTCAAGAAATCAAGGAATCTCATCCCATGGAGGCATATAAAAGATGTTTTTAAGACACATGAAATCTTCATCGTAATCATAAGACATTTCTTGAGACTTATTTTATCTCACCAGAGCACTGCATAATGGTGTAGAACAGCGGTTCTCAACCTGTGACTTGTGTCCCCTTTGTAACAATGAAAATACATCACAGCATTAGGAAGGTTGAGAACCACTGGTGTAGAAAGTTATTTAAAGTAATTCAGTGCCCCTGAAGGTCTCACTATTTTGTTAGGGAGACAGAAAATGTTGTATTCTGTTTAAATTCAACAGAAAGACTCTGGAGCTGAACAAAAAGTGTGGCAGCAAGGCCCTCCTTGGCTATCCCGAATACACCCTAGAGCTTCGGGCAGGCTTCACACAAACTGCCCTCTGCCCTTTTCTCCTGCCCTCAATTCTCCAGTTAAGTCAGACTTTTGTCCAGTTCAAGCAGAGAATTGTGCTGTATCAGTCAACTCTCTGCAAGTCAGCTAATGATTTTCTATCTTCATTTTCAAACAGCGTAGAAAAAAATTGGGTTTATGGAGAATCTCTCTGACTTACAGCTCAGAAAAACGTCTCCACGTCATTACATTTGATTTAGGAAAGCCTTCAACTTTTAGGTCAGAGGAGCAGCTTCCCCATTCTTTAAAAAAAAAAGGTAATTTGGCTTTGACGGGAAGACAGGCAGACCTGCCTCTAGTTCCAGCTGCGTCACTTAGGGATAGTGGGTGTGTAACACGTCACTTCTCTCTGAGCTTCGGTCATCTCCTCTGAAAAGAGAGGCTGTAACAACGGTGCACACACACACACACACACACCCGCCACAGGGTGGTTCTGAGAATTAAATGAGATCATCTATGTGCCAGTACTCTGCACTATGCAAATGGTAAGTTCTCTTTATTATCAGATTTCAGCTACGATGAGTCATTTCAGATGCTAATTCTTGATGTATTATTTGTCCTTCACTTAACCCTACCACAAACTATTTATCCTTCTTTTCCTTTTCTTGTTTCCTGGAGACATCATGCTTTCTCCCTGAGGGAGTCTGCTCCCACTGCCACCTTTCTGGCACCATTCCCCTCCCCAGTTAGGCCAGCCAGGTCTTACTCCCTCACTCTCAGTGACTCCCAGGAAGTCTGCTCCCAGCCCACACTGTCACCATGCACAGCTGCATATCAGACAGTGGCATATTTAATGTTGGATCTAGTTGTAGTCATGTGTAGAGTCATAGGCTCCAGAATTAGCATTGTCATTGATTATCCAGGGGGCTACCGGCCATTCATTTCAGGAAACATCTATTCAGGTCAGGGGGTGGAGAGGAGATTGTCTGCTATGCAGAAACTCAAAAGGTTTAGGTCACATAGATTTGTAAACCTCTAGTTATGAACAACGTGCAGTGGCACACACACACAAATGACATGGGTACATAGAGGAAGGGACAATTTGATCTGCCTCTGAAGGCTGGAGAAGGCACCACTTCAGTGAGGAGGTGACATCTGAGCTGGTCCTTGAAGGATGATTGGATTTCACAAGTCCAGGAGACCAGGTTGAGGAAGCACATTAAGACGTGAGAGGAGTAGGGAAGTGAGGGAAGGGCCAAAGTTCGGTGCCACCAGAGCACAGGATGCATAGAAGGAAGGTGAGGCAGGGAAACTAGAAAGAGGGTTTGGCTAAAGTTCTCTTGGACCTGGTGTGCCAGGCGTATATGTGTGTGCTTTATTTTCTTCAGCCCTTCTCAACTGGGTCCATAAAAAGAAATTAGCCCTGATGGCCTAAGACATCCATTGTGCAAGTAAATTTATCCCTGTACACCTAGAATGATACTATGTGTTGTAATGAAAAGAACTGAAACAGTCGCTCAGATGATGTTCTGCAGGGATTGATTCTCACTCAGAAGCGCAGCAGAGAAAGGCTGCCAGGCAGGGGCAAGGCATCCAGCACTCACAGGAAACAAGTGGCCTCTCACATCTCACAGGAACTTTGGTGGCAATATGAAGAGCGCTTTAGAAAAGGTACAGGCAGAGGACGTGTGATAAACTCAAATGCTATTGCAAGCATTCAGGTGGGTGATGACCTGGGCTCAGGGTGGTGACAATGGAAATGGAAGGGACATCCTAGAGACTTTGGGAGGCAGATGGATGGTGTACATTGGTGCTGTCTTCCCTGGCTCCCAGCCATGGTGTAGAGTCACTAGTTCACCCCAGCTGAAGGCCGGAGCCTTCCTAAAGAGGACAAGAAGTCCATCAGCCCCTGCCCCCCACAGGGGTGGTGTGCTGCCCCCCATGGGGACTTTATCACGTTTGGGTGAGCTCTGCACAGACTGATTGCCCCGAGTTGATTTTTCTTCTTCATGCCCCTCACCCTCCTCGACATGTTGGTCTAGTTTTCACAACTATCCTTCAACCTAATTCCCCTCCGCCAGCCCCGCATTTCCCTGCTGGGACAGAAGCCCTACTCTGAACTCCAGCCTGCTTGGCTGGGTGCCTGACACTTGGCTTCTCTAACCCAGCCCATTCTTCCAGGGGGCTGGTCCCCACCCCCTGCTTCCCCCCAGCTCTAATAGCCTGCAGCTGAGCGAGCTTGGCCAGCTCCAGCCTGCTCCCTCTCAACTTCCCCCTCCTGCCATAAGGGCTATGTTGCTAAGGTCCCCCCATAATGCCCCAGACCTAAACTCACCGAATTTAGATTAGTCATCACCTAATCTAAATCACTGGGGCCTGTTTTCTCATTTTTAACATGAGGGGGTTATACCAGGTGACTTCTAAAGTAGTTCCCTTCCAACACCAACATTCTGGGTTTCTAAGTAGACCAACTATAAAAGAAGTCTGCATTGGCACAGAATAATTGAGGCTGGGAGCAGGTGAGTCAGACTCAGCAAAAACGTCAAGCTCACTGTGCAGCCAGGAGATCAGACTGCAGCCTCCCATGGGAGAGGCAGAAGCTGGAGACTCAAGCCAGAGATAGGCCTTCCCAGACAGCTGTGTGGACAGGATGACTGAGGCCATACCTGGTTTATTAGTTGCATTCATGTTCAAAGGGTTAGCCATATCATTTTTTTTTTTTGAGACAGAATCTATGTCACCCTTGGTAGCGTGCATTGGCGTCACAGCTCACAGAAACCTCAAACTCTTGGGCTTAAGTGATTCTCTTGCCTCAGCCTCCCAAGTAGCTGGGACTACAGGCGCCTTCCATGCTATACCATTTTATATCCCTCCAAAGGATGACATTCATTTATGACCTCCCTAAGGGTATTTAGGTGGTGAGTGTAATCGTATCTTCCCCTGGTTAATGCTGGTAGTTTAGGATTCAATATCATCCCACTGCTATTTTGCACACTCCCTTACAATTCTATCCAGTGAGTATTTCCTGAGCGTCTAGTATTACTCTCAACATTTCCTGAAATCCTCTCAGATGCTTCTCAGGGTGTGTGAAATAAAAAACACAGGTTTTTGGAGGCTTATGATAGTTTTTTTTTTTTTTTTTTTTTGGCAATTATTTGCCCGGGGCTGGGTTTGAACCCACCACCTCTGGTATATGGGCCCAGTGCTCTACTCCTTTCAGCCACAGGCACCACCCTGGAGACTTATGTTTGAACCCCATAGTTGCTTATTAGTCACATGATTCTGAAAAAGTTAATCTCTGAACTTTGGATTCCCTATCTGTGAAATGGGATAATAATACTGAACTTGAAGAGTTGAAACCCAGATTGAAGTGTCAACTATGCAGAATGTTTTCAGAAAAGGAGTTCTACCTCACAGCAACCCTGTCTTTCATTTTTTAAAAGCTCTGCCCTCATGATGGTCTCTCTTGGGCTTTCCTGGTCTTCTCCACCACCAGGCCACACAAGCTCCTGTTCCAATTCCAGACCTACCTACAGCATGCTAAGTCAGCGCCAGCACTAGCACTTCCTGGAGAGGGGCCTCCCCCAAACCCAGCACTGGCCCTGATTTCTTTTTCTTCCATTTTCTTTTTTCTTTTTCTTTTCTGGTCAGGGCTGAGCAATCATAGGCCAAGAAAAATCTTGGTCAGAAGATGAGATCATAGCTGAAATCTCCAAGGGCTCCATTGTCTTAGCTCCAGGGGCTGTTATGCAGAAGATTTAAACCCCAGTGCTGTGACTCAGACCAGGGCCAGTCAGAAGATTCTAAGGGGTAAGAGGGATGAAGTAAGGAGGCCTGCAAGCTGCTGGGCACAGGAATTAGCTGAGGACACACATCTTTGCCTGCTAGGGACTAACATTCCCAGCTCTTCCTTCGGGGGATGCTAGTGTTAGGGACTGGCACAGACATAGGCTCTCCAGGCCTTAGAGATCCCTGACATCTACGCTCTTTTACACAGATGGAGAAACTGAAGCCCAGAAGAGGGCGATGACTTTCCCAGGTTCTCATAGAAAGCAAAGGCCAGAACTGCATCCAGACACAGGATGCTAAAATCTATGTCCCTATTTCCATTATCCCATGATAAAATAGTGACTCTTAAAATTCAACTCATTGTAGGTACTCACTAAACTTGATTGTTGAAAAACAAATGAAGGGAATGTTACTTATAGGATTGCTAAGCAGGAGAGCATTCACTTACTTACCAAATATTTACTGAGCCCCAGAAGGTAAATGAGGGCTGAATTGTGAAGGGAGTCAAATGCCATGCTTAGGAGTGTGGATTCTATTTTGTAGGTAACGTTTCATCAAAGCGTGCAGAGAAAGGAATTGACCTGATCAGTTTTAAAGAGATCATTCTGGTAGCAGAGGGGAGGATGGGTTGGAAGGTGGTGTCAGGTTAGATGCCCGAGGATCTGCAGGGCTTTAGAGTAGCCAGGGCCAGAGATGGTTGATGGAGGTCGAAAGAAGGGCAGTGGCAAGAAGGACAGGGAGAAGGAGGAGAGTCCCTCATCATTTCTTTCATTTCTCTGATTATTATTTTTAATTGACACTTAATAATTGTACATATTTACGGGGTACATGTGATATTTCAATCGTGTATATAATGTGTAATGTTCGAGTACAGTAATTAGCATCTCTATAACTTCAAATATTTATCATTTCTTTGTTAGAAACATTCGAAATTTGCTCTTCTGGCTATTTGAAAATGCACAGTAAATTACTATTAATTATAGTCACCCTAAACTGATATAGAATCGTAGAATTCATTCCTCTGATTAAGCTGGAGGAATGGAATTTGTTAACCAACCTTTGGCTATATTCCCTCCATTCTACTCTTCTCCACCTCTAGTAACCATTATACTCTCTACTTCTATGACATTAGCTTTTTTTAGCTTCCATATGTGAGTGAGAACCTGCCAAAGGTCATTTCTTAAATGCCCTCAATGAGACCTGATGATCAGTGGAAGGACAGATGGAGCTGAGTAGGGCAGGAGGCTGGTCCCCAGGCCAACCAAGCACTTCTCAGAGCCCCAGACCCCTGCCCAGTGTCCCAGGCTAACCAAGCAGGATTCATTCATGGCTATTTGACAGCCACAACACTGGGAAGGCCACAGGCTGCCAACAATCACTCAGTCACTGAAATTCTGACTGTGCGATAAATCAAGGGCATCTGTTTCCCTAGCAAAGTGGAGCAAAGATTTTGGTCATGACACGCAAATAGAAAGTCTTGTTAGAAGTGTTATTTACCTAGAGGCTTTCAATTAAGGGCAAAAATTCTTAAAAGATTAAACCTCCGAATTTCTGTGGCTTATTTGGATAATTAAAATTTCCTGGTGAAAAATGTGTGTGTGCAATCCTCTCCTAGCCATGGAGGCCATGTATTGTGACAGTTAATAACACAGAATTTGGGGTCAGTGGATCTTGGGTTTGAGTCCTAGGTTGGTACTCACAAACTGTGTAATCTTGAGTAAGTTACTAAACGTCTTTTTAAAGATTCCTTGACCATAAAAGGGGGAAAAACAGTTGTATTCCCATAAGGATTGTTGTCCTAATGATGTGCGATTATACATTTTAAATGCTCAGCACAAGTTCTCCCATACCAAGTGCACAAAGATCCTCTATTGTTGATGGCAATATCTCTACTGAATTATTTTGTAGCATGGTATATAAGTAAAAAAATCACTTCTCTAAGTGTAAAAGAGTTTGCATTCAACATTTAAAAAATATTCCTGTTTGGATATTGTGTTTTAACCAAAAATTTTTTTCGGAGACAGAGTCTCACTTTATTGCTCTTAGTAGAGTGCTGTGGTGTCATATTTCACAGCAACCTCAAACTCTCGGGCTCAAGCGATTCTCTTGCCTCAGCCTCCCAAGTAGCTGGGACTATAGGCACCTTCCACAACTCCCAGCTATTTTTGGAGATGAGGTCTGGCTCAGGTTTGTCTCTAACCTGTGAGCTCCAGCAATCCACCCACCCCAGCCTTCAAGAGTGCTAGGATTATAGTCATGAGCCATTGCACTCGACTCTGTTTTAACCAAATTTTAAAGATTTATGGATGAGTGTTGGGGCAAAAGAACATTTGATATATCTACTGTATATGCAGATTTTATTAATGGACAATGAAAGCATTTACTTTGCAAAAATTCTACATCCTGGCTGAGCCTGGTGGCTCACACCTGTAATCCTAACACTCAGGGAGGCTGAGGCGGGTGGATCACCCGAGTTCAGGTGTTGGAGACCAGACTGAGCAAGAGAGAGACTCAATCTCTGCTAAAAATAGAAAAACTAGGCAACCACTGTGGTAGGCACTTGTAGTGTCAGCTGCTTGGGAGGCTGAGGCAGGAAGGTGGCTTGAGCCCAAGAGTTTGAGGTTGCTGTGAGCTATGACACCACAGCACTCTATAAGGCAACAGAGCGCAACTCTGTCTCAAGAACAAACAAACAAAAATTCTATATTTAGAAGTGGTTTTCTATTAATTTTCCAGGTGACTTTGATTAAGTGCATTTAATCATTTTTTCTTCTTATACTTCCTATGCAAAATAAGTGGGCATAGACTATCTGGTTTCCAAAGGCTCTACCAATTCTAAAATAAATATCTGGATTTTATACTCAATTACATATTGTAAATCTATAACAATAAATCAAACCCTAGTTAGTTCTAAAGAAGCTCTAGGACTCTCCATGATTATCAAGGACTATTGCCAAAATCTGACTACCATCCAATATTACGATGTGCAGACTTTATTTTTCTAATGGTTTGACAATGTATATCTGACCTAGAACATCTGGAAGGTTATTCACAACTGACAAGCAGAAAACTAAAACCAGAATTTGAGTACCCTTTACAGTTGCTGGCCCTTGGAGGAAAGTGAGTTTTTCCTGGAACTCTCTCATCTGTTCGTTTGTATTGATCAAACTTCATCAAAGTTTCCTTTTGGGCGAGGTCTGTGGTAATAAGTTGATAGGTTTGGCAACATAATGGGAGTAGGTTAGAAAGATCATCATTATGACCCAGCCTTTCAGACCTAGCTCCAGTTCACTCTCCCAACTTTTCCCCACTGCATTGCTTTCACATGTTCTAGTTACAACCAGGCTGGCCTTGGCTGTTTCCTTAGATCTTGTGTGTTTATTGCTCTTATGTCTTGCTAATACTGCTCTCCACCCAGGAGCACTTCCTCCCTTTCACTGAATTCTTCCTCCTCTTTCACTGACAATATTTGGGTGTTCAAATCCTTCTCATCCTACAAGGCTCGGTGCACAAGGTATAGGTGATCTTTCTCCTTAGAAGGAGTGAATGTCTCTCTCAGGTGAGCCCCCAGGACACTTTTGGTATGTACCTCTCAGATGGTCCCTGGTGGACAGAATGACACAGGGGATGGGCACACTGGACCTACAGTTACCCCATCTGAGTTCAAATCCCTGTAGTCTTTGGCTATGTGCTCTTGGGCAAATTAAAAAAAAATTCTCCACGCCTCAGTTTCCTCATCTGTAAAATGGAGCTGATGGTACTACCTATGGTACCTTGTAAGGCTTTTGCTAGGTTTAAATGAGGCAATAAATATAAAGCATTTAGAATAGTGCCTTGTCATAGTGAGTGTTCAATAAATGCTAGTTATCATTATTAGTCCTCTCTCCTTCCACCTCATTTTATAGATTTAACGTCCCTGTGTTATGTTCCTTCCTGGACTCTATACTCCTTGAGGGCAGAAGGATTTTTGTTCATTTTTAAAGCTCTTTTTGTGCCTAAAACATACTTAACTCATAGAATTAGTTATTTGGAAGATTTTTTTTTTTTTTTGGTAGAGAGTTCTTTATTTTGCTTAGGTCAGGTCTCAAACTCCTGACCTCAAGTGATCTTCCTGCCTCAGCCTCCCAGAGTGCTGAGATTACAGATGTGAACCTAGCTATTTGGCAGATTTTGGAAAAATTAGGACCAAGCCTTTTCTCCCTTTTTATTCCTATTATCTGGAAGGTGCTATAACTATGAAAAAAAACAATTCCATGAATTAAAGAGACTTATTGTAATTAAATGTCAATAAGGGCATTAGACTAAATAGCCTATAGTTAGTTGCACACTAAAGTATGTAGTAACAACAGTCCTTTTAAAAGAATGTTACATGTGGTGTCAGCTATTTAGCAGTAGAACCCGTACTCCAGCCCAGGGCTCCTGACACCCAGCCCAGGGTCCATTCTGGTGTTCCAAGCTGCTGGATCGTGTTACCTTGCTTCCCGATCGTATTACCTCACTTCCTACGGCGGGTCAGCCTGGCTCTGGCTGGTCATGCTCAGCAACAAGCAGACCATGGAAGGAACACAGCTCACTCTGCAGGATGCAGCCTCCCCCATGACCCATGAACAAATCAGCGAACAAACATGTGCCAGTGGAAAACGTTACATATTAGCCCTATAGGACAAAGTTCAGCTGTCATCAAGTTTCCAGGTCAAATTCAGATCTATTTCTGGGATATTTTCTGCAGATATTTCTTACATCTTTGCAGAGACATGTCTTTGGTCTGTGTTCATGGATTCATGCCAAATAGCAGTTTACCCAACACCATGTTCATTTATTTGTTTCCTATACACTGACTTTTCCCATATTTGGCCTCAGCTGAAGACTCTCAGCATGTGTTTTATGTGGCTAGCCGGTCAGACATTTTTTATATTATTATTTTTGGATCTTAATATAAGAAAATAAAATAAAATTAGGCCAAAGGCCAAGATTTTCCTAATAATAAACCATGGACTAATCTTATTTTGTGTATGTGTGTGTGTGTGTATGTTTAAGTGTTAACTTCAATTTAACTCTTCAGTGAATTTCACTGCATTTATGTTAAAGCATAATTCAGGGCAATTAGTATATCAGCCCTGATGTGCCATTACTAGTTCCTGGTTCAGGAGTTAAGAACTACAGAATGGGCCTGGAGAAATTAGGCCAGACATGGATCAAAGAAATTCAGGTATACGATGCTGTCTTCTCCCTGCTCTCAGGAGCAGAATCTCCTTTCTCATGAGTAACCTGGGATGCAGGCAAATAGGTACAAGCGTATAGCACAGAGGAGTGCCAGAAGCCTCAAAAGTCTGTTCTCCACCGTGCTTCTTATGTCTGGCAATCCCACCTCTGGAACAACATTTCTGTTGGCAGGAGATTGTTTCAGAGTCTTCATTTTTTTGAATTTTTTTTGTAGAAAAAGTCTCACTCTGTTCCCAGGCTAGATAGAGTGTAATGGCATCATCATAGCTCATTGCAACCTCAAATTCCTGAGCTCAAAGGATCCTCCTGTCTTACCCTCTCAAGTGGCTGGGACTATGGGCACATGCCAGTATGCTGGCTTATCTTTGAATTTTGGGGGACTGACTACTGCCCAATCTGGTCTCAAACTACTGGCCTCAAGCCATCCTCCTACTTCAGCCTCCCAAAGTAGTAGGATTACAGGCATAAGCCACCACCAGCCTGTTCCAGAGACTTCCATCTATTCCTTTACTAATTTATTCATTCTTCAAATGTTAACTAGTGCCACTATGTTCAGGAAATAGGAAGAGAAAAGTGAGTAGGACATAGAACTTTTTGCCTGAAGATCAAAATAGGCAGATAGCTAAAACTCAGTGTGCGCCACAAGTATGACAGAGCTGTACCTACGAGGCTGCCAGAGCTGTAGGAGGAGACCCCAGAGAGTGGGTTGCATGAAAAACCACAGGAGAGAGTGTGCACAGTAAGAAAATGTCTTGCTGTGGCATTCCAGTTTGAGAGGGTAAAAGCCAGCTGAAAGGCAGGCAGAACTTGCCCCACAAGTGAAGACTTGATAGGAAAGTGAGAATGGACAGACTGGGAACCTAGGTGGCTGCCCCAAAGGGGATGAAGTAAGCTCCTGGCTGCTGGAGGATCAACTGAGTGCAATGGGGCCAGAGATGGGGATGCCCCGAGACAGGCACTAAAAGAGAAAATACCAAGTAAATGTTACCTATTTGGTGATCTGGGGGAAAGTGGGCACTGGCTTCCAGTCTTATATGCCAGAAAAAAGCCATAAATTAGATCTGAATTAATGTGGTTCTTGAAATAAAAACAGGAAAGCATGTGTTTGGCTTTAGGACTAGGAAGACTCTTGAGTTTCCAAATTATCACTCCCACCCTTGCAGTGTACCCCCAAAGAACGTATGTTCTTCTCTTTACTTAGAATACCTCTGTGCCCTCTCCTTTGCCTTTAAGACTCGACACAGGGTCCCTTACTTCCCTGCTGGCTCAGACTGCTGGGTGTCCCCGCTCCACACTCCCCTAGCAATTAGCACATCCCTCTCATTAGATTAACACTCATCACATTGGATTGTTCCTGCCTAGTTTCCTATCTCCCCTTCCAGTAGGCTGTGTGCTCTCAGAGGGCAAAAATCGTCTTTCATCTCCATATCCCCAGGACCTAATCAAGGACTAGAACATAGTAGCTGCCAATACATTTCTATGGATAGACAGATGGATGGATAGATGAATGGATTAAATGGGTGAATCAATAACTGACCCATATCAATCAGGAACAGTTTGCATTCTCCTTAGGAATACAGGCTTCAGGGAGTGAGTACCCAGAAAAAATGTTGAATATATTTTAACACTGTGGCAAATCCTGAATTAAGAGCAGGTATCTCAAATCTAGTTGCACTTTTGTCATTTTAAGTTCCTGTTCATGTAAGCACTGCAATTTTAGGTCAGGGTTTGCTTAGTAGGCAGGTTTCAAAGATACAGAGAGAGGAGCAATCAAATAAAAGAAGCTCAAACCAGGAGCCAGAAGGTCTAGCCTCTCTTCCTGATCCCCCAGCAACTTCCTGATTAGGTGATTTAGAAGAGCTTCTTATCTCCTTAGGCTCCTGTCTCCTGGTCTCTGGTCTTTCCCCTTTGTACCCATCCTGCCAACAAACTAATCATCTTGTTTTTGCTTTAAAACCTCCTCGTTACCTCCAGAGCAAAGTCCCAACTTCTTTGTAGTCAAGGAAGTTTTCTTCGAGCTATTTGTCCCTTATCACGTTTCTATTTCCATTACTTCATTAGGTCCATTCCCCTGATCAAACTTCTTCATGCCTCTGGGTTTGTTCCACACACTGTCTCTGACCTTGGAGTGACTTTCTATACCATTCCTCCTAGTAACTCTTGTTTGTTCATCTTTTAAGACCCAGCCAATGGAGCCCAACAATTGCTTCTTCAGCAAGGCCTTTTCTTTTTTAAAACTATTTATTTATTTAGTTAGCTAGTTAGTAGAGAAGGCATCTTGCTAAGTTGCCCAGGCTGGTGTTCTAGCTTCAAGCAATCCTCCTACCTTGACCTCCTAAAATGCTAGGATTATAGATGTGAGTCATCACCCCTGGCCAGCAAGGCCTCTTCAAACTCTTTCAGATAATGTAAGTATCTGCTCCCATAACATTTGCACTTGTTTACTCAGATCACTTATAACCTTGATAGAAAGTGTTTGCTTACTCATCCATCTATCTCAGTTGCAAAACTCTGAGTTCCTGTAAGCCAGGGGACATTATAAGTTATTAGGATTTAACCAAGTTCTGCAATGTATGCTGGGTGAAAAAAAAAATCAAATGAGTTCTGTTTAATTTTACATGTACTGTCTCTCTAACTGTGATTGTCATTCATCTATCTCTTCATGAAAGCCATTAATAAATATTGGTTCTCAGAGCACTGATTAGGCAGTAGGGATTATTCTGCACCCTCTATATTTGGTAACAACATTTAATTCTTATCTTAGCCCTACAAAATATTACTGTTATTTAAAGAAACTGAAGCACGTAAGTGTCTTTCCCAAGTCACACTTCATAGGTGGTAGAGCTATGATTTAAACTGAAGCCTCCTCATATCAAAGCCTGTGATGTTTTCGCAGTATCACCTGCTTCTCCAAAGGCCTGTACTTGGTAGACTCTCATCTGGCTGTTTAATTGCTCCAGGCTACATTGAAGCAGACTGTGACAGGCACATCCTAACTTACAGCTCAGGCCTAGCCCTAGCCACAGCTCATCCATGAAACCCCAGACAGCTGCATCTGAACACTGGCGCACATGGAGACAAGGCCCAGATCCTCTTCCTGGAAGCAAGTGGTGTCTTCTAGCACATGGAACCCACACTTCATTTCCCAGGATTGATTGGAAGCCTCAGCACAGAGGCCCTCTCACAGTTCATGAGTTTGTCCCTGATGGTCAGCCCAGAAAATGTCTGCTTTCTGGCTCCCTGGAGAATGAGAAATTATTGGCTCCAAAGACACGTTTTCTGGTTGTTGAGCCCTCGAGGTGAAAGGTCTTTTGGATGGAAGCGAACAGGCTGAGTTTACCCAACCCAGCGCAGTGTCAGGCAGCCCTGGGACACACTCAGTTAAGGCCCTCAGAACAGCGGGGGCTTCTGCATGTTGGTTTCCTCAGCAGGACACCTGCCCTCCACAGGTGGAGGTCTTGCAGCCACCCCGTGCCACTGACATTAAACAGAACCCGTGGCAGAGCTCCCTTCCATCTGGGACTGTGCAGATCCCTCTTCTCCCTCTGCCTTTCCCAGCTGCTGCTGAGACTTTAGCTTCTGTGAAGAGCGGCTGACAAAGCAAGGTGCTCTTTTTCTAAAGAATGTCTCGTGGGAAGATAGGAGAGAACTAGACGAGAAGAGCCATTTACACGCCTGTGAATACCTAGCATGTGACAGCATTGTACACAATAGTCTCATTTAATCATCTTGCATATTTTATTTTTGTCATTTTTTGGTTTTTTTGAGACAAGGACTCACTATTGCACCCTGGATAGAGTGCGTGGCATCACCACTCACAGCAACTTCAAACTCCTGGGCTTAAGCAATTCTCTCTCCTCAGTCTCCCAAGTAGCTGGGACTACAGGCACCCCCTACAATGCCCAGCTATTTTTGTTGTTGTTGTTGCAGTTGTCATTGTTGGTTAGCAGGCCCGGATTGGGTTCGAACCCACCAGCCTGGGTGTATCTGGCTGGCGCCACCATATTTTTGTCACTTTAGAGATGTATAGATGAACACTAACTCTAAACACAACAGCACATTTCCTTTCATTAATCAGACAGATATTGTGAAACCTTTGACCTTGGCCCCAAGAATCAGTGACTGAAGCTTAGCCTGGGGTGGGACATCTCTGCATAGGTAGGATTCTTGCATTAGACAGTTTTGCCCGTGATCTGAGACTCTGATACTTTGCTCTGTGTGTGCCTGCTAGAATCAGAAATTAAATCTTGGAGAAAGGAGGGGGTGGCACAGGGAGAGGTAGAAAAAAAAAGAAAGAAATTAAATTGGAGTCCAAACCCAGCTGATCAGTACTGGGACAGGGAAGCAGATTGGGATTTATACAAAAGAACCTTGACTAGAAGTTGCATACAGTTGCTTGAGCCCCAGCTCTTTCTATTAATTAGGAGATGGAAATCGCACCTTGGTTTTCTCATCCATAAAGGGGGATTAAAGTTACTAATGACCTATTTTAGGATTTTTGTGAGGTTTAAATAAGATACTGAGTTATTGTGTGGGGCGAAGAGGCCTGCTGCGACCTGGCCCACCCATAAAGAAGCCTCCCCTTTCTGCTGTGCCCCTTCTATGACGCTCCATCTATAACTAGACCACACCCATTTGTCCAGATTAGTTGTTCTCTCACTGGTACCTCCACCAAGCTAGATGAAGAGCAACTCAGTATAGAGGAAGGGGCATGGCGTGGACTAGGAATTTGGTGATTTGGATTTAAGACCTGACTTGAAGGCTGGGTGTGGTGGTTCACATCTGTAATCTTAGCACTCTGGGAGGCTGAGACAGGTGGATTATCTGAGCTCACAGTTAGAGACCAGCCTGACCCAGAGCGAGACCTCATCTCTAAAAATAGCCAGGCACTGTGGCAGGTGCCTATGGTCCCAGCTACTTAGGAGGTCGAGGCATGAGAATCACTGGAGCCCAAGCGTTTAAGGTTGCTGTGATATGATGCCATGGCACTCTACTGAGGGTGACAAAGTGAGAAAGACTCTGTCAAAAGAAAAAGACCTGACTTTATTAATAACTGGCTGCAAGATATTAAATGAGTCAATAAGCCTCCATTTCTTCATCAGTTGAAGGGGGCTGGGTTTCCAGTACTTCTCCTGAGGATTGCAGGAGAGATTGAGAGCACACTGGTATGCCCCTGGCAATTCTAACATGCTGTACAAATGCAAGTTATTCATCCAACAAAGTGTGTGACCACCTGCTATGGGCTGGGCGTGTGCAAGGAGACTATAGCAGCTGGAATCTCCACTCAGTGAGCAGACTGATGAAGAGATAGACAAATGAAGAGGGAATTGCAACACCGAGGGGCAGATGCCTTACCCGGGAGGGGTAGAGTGCTTGAGGCACAAAGGAGAGGCCCTGTGTTAGTTATCTGTTGCTGCAAAACAAATTACCCTACAACTTTACAGCTCGAAACAATAAACATTCATTATCTGTCAACGCTTTTAGAAGTCAGGAATCTGGGAATAGCCCAGCTGAATAGTTCTGGCTCAGGGAATTTCCTGGAGTCATGCTTCAGCTGCAGCCTCTCAAGAGCTGATGGGAGGAGAATCCACTTCCAAGCTCATGCGCATGGCTGCCAGCAGGAGGCTTCAGTTCTTTGTCCTGTGGGCTTCTCCATAGGTCTCTGCAGACATAGCTCTCTCCCAAAGCAAATAATGTGTGAGAGAGTATACATCCCTTTTGCCAATTTTCTTGGGTCACACAGTGGGAGGGAACCATATTAGGATGTGAATACCAGGAGGTGGGGATCACTCACCTCCTGGGACCACCTCAGATGCTTGCTACCACAGGCACCCAACATGCCAGGAGGAAGCAGTCACATTTTTACTGATTCTCCCAGTTTCTGCTAGATACTGGACTAATAAAAGATAACTGTTTTATTCTATTTAGATTATCCTGCAGCTAAATGGAAATGACATTGTAAATAATACAGATCAAGCTTAGAGCTGTCCAAAAGGGGCAATGACTTTACTAGTGGATCTCTCGGTGGCTGCACCCTGGTGAGGTCAGGCTCCATCAGCCCCCAGTGTGGCTCTTCAAATCCATAGCCCACGGCGGAGATGACCACCAAAAATGACCCCCTGCTCCTATTAATAGTTTGCCTTCTGTTGTACTGCAATCACGTGTTTGTCTTTCTGACATCCCTCTCAACCAGTGGTTTTTACTGGTGTGTCATGACAATTTAAAGATCATAATTAAATTATTTTCAAGAGAAGTTTGAAGCACAGTAAGTATATTCCTTTTTTTGCTCTTTTTTTTTGATCAGCATAATTTAAGTATGCTATGGAAGTTTAACTATAGGTTCAAGTGTGCCATGAGATGAAAAAGCATGAAATACACTGCTCTAGACTGCCCTTTGGTGGGCAGAGAATGTGTCTATCTGGTACAGGGCTCTGTATCTGGCATCCAGCATGATGAGAGAATTCATGGAAATTGAATGAATACAAGACAGTATGAAAATGTCACAGCTATGACATGTAAATAACTATCATGTTTATGGAGTTATGCTAGGTGTTTCCTGAGTGTCAGGCCCCATGTTTTGCACATATTACTTTGTTTAATATTTGCAACAATCCTATGGCAAGTAAATGTCCACATTTAACAGATGAGGAAACTAGTGTTATGGAGCTAGAAAGTGTCAGAGTCTGGGTTTGACCTCAGGTCTGTAAGACTTCAAAGCCTGTGCAGCTAATCATGTGACATCTGCTGGCAGATTTCAAACAAACAATTGCAGATCTGAAGGACTTTGGTGACTAAAATAAAGCAGTTAAAAAATATACTAAACAGCCTTAAGGTATAAATTGGCCAATTTCTAAAATCAGCTATCTCCCCAACACATGCATGCAGATGCACACAGGCACACCCCCCCTCCCCTTATTTTTCCAGGAAAGCCCAACATAAATGCCACCTCTTCCAGGAAGATTTTCTTCTCTCTCAGAGAAGGAAAAGACCTCAGCACAGGTCTTGATCTGCAGTTGATCCTTTCTGGAGCTCGGGTCTATGGTTTTCTTCTCCATACAGCGAGAGTTGGACTACTCAAAGAACCTTTGTATCTTGTACATTATAGGAAGTGTTTCCAGACTCCCTAGCAGCACAATCACCCCTTTGCAGAAAGGGTCATATGTTTGCTTGTGACAGGCTCTCACTGAGAGCACAGCTTTTACCCCATTAGGTTGAAAGAGCCTGTTCTATTGTCTGTTGACTATACTATAATTTCCTGGGGACCCCTTGCATCATTCTAGAATCTAGCACAGGGCCTAGACATAGTAGGTCTCTGTTTCCTGGATAAATAGATGAGTGTGTGAATAAATGAAAGTAGTGGCGATGATTATAACCTTTATCATCTAATGTCCTCTAATATCCTTGGCATTGTTTTGCATTTCAACCTTCCCCCCTGACAGGCTCTCCCTAAGGCCCCTCTCCTCTTCCCGGGACTTTCTACCTACAGACCCAGAACAGAACGTCTGGACTCAGAGTGGGCAGAGCTGTAGACACATGGATGAACTTTGACTCGGCTTGCTTTGGAACTGCCTGCTGACCCTTCACCCTTCTATTGCAAGACACTTTCATAACATGAGGCAATGCCCCCTGGGGTGGGAATCCATGGTCTCAGGGCCACATGTGTCCTTCTGGATCCTCAAATGAGGCCTTTTGACTAAAGCCAGATTTTAAAGAACAAATCTTTTTAGTTGTGGGGAAGGGGGTTATTCTTTTATTTTGGCAGCTACATTTTCCCTGGATCCCACTGTCAGAGGGAAGATTTCTTAGATGTCTCCACCAGCAGAGGTCATCTCCCTCGAGGCTTTTGCTAGGATTATCCTTTATTTTACCTTTGTCCTGCTTTGGGAAGGGATACAGCGCCCTGATAAAGAGCATGAGTTTTGCATGAGAGCTGGGTTTTCATCCTAGTTCTGCCTCTTATTAGCTATTCATCTTGGGTGAATTAGCCTTCTGTTGGTCCTTCCAGAGATGAGTCTGTGCATTACCTTGATATTTCTACTACGTAAAGCCATCCTTTCTCACACTGACAAATAACACTGCCGTGTACATTTGGTTCATACCTTTCCCCTGCTTCCCTTAGTGGCCCCAGATGTTCTGAGTCCTCTCGAACTTCTCTTCTCCACTCAGCCCTGCTCTGTCTGGTGTCCTGGCAGACTCTTTTCTACATCTCTGGGCCTATTGCCTTCCTCTCATTACCCAGCAGTTTCATTCCCACGGTCTCAGCTTACCCTGTGTCTGGGACTGTCTGTGCTAGCCTCAGCAGGATTGCTATCAGAAGCCTGGGCCTGGGCTGGCTCAGCTGCACGCTGAGCTGGGACTGGGGGGGCAGGGTGCTCACAGGGAACCAGAGGTGCTGACAGAGTCAGAAAATAGTCACCCTGCCAGGTGAGAGCAGACAGTGTGCCTAGGGATGTGCTGGGGCAATGGAAAAGTTAGGAGTACTCATGGGGCTCCTGGGAGATCTCACACGGAGGAAAGGCTGAGAGGCCTTGACCTAGGGGAGTCAGGATAAGGCAGGCGGAATGCTAAACTGGTATTGAGTCAGGAGGAATTCAGTTCCAACAGGATCTAAAAGGGAAAAGGATTGGGGATTTTTGGACAGGCCCAGTTTCAGTCTACTTGTAATAATGTAATAAACCCTCAGTTTGTTTCAAAAATTTCATTGTTTTGGCATCTAGATTGAAAGATTCAGGCTGCCTCCCTTATTCAGAAATCACACCAAAAATCCTTTGGCAGACACTGGTTCTGATTTTCAGCTCTGAAAATCCAGTCATTGTATCTTAACACACATTCATGATCTCAGACAGCTGCGGACTTGGTATGTGAGTATATGTATGCTATCATTGCACTCTATTTTTCTGACTTCTTTGAATAAATCCTTTTGCCTACCATGCTATTTGTTTTGTCAAATTAAAAAAAATTGATTATACAAGTAGGTAATTATAAATAAATGGGCTCGGCGCCTATGGCTCAAGCATCTAAGGCACCGGCCACATATACCTGAGCTGGTGGGTTCAAATCCAGCCTGGATTCATCTTGGGTGAATTAACCAAACAGTGACAGCTGCAACCAAAAAATATTCAGGCATTGTGGCAGGCGCCTAAAGTCCCAGCTACTTGGGAGGCAGAGGCAGGAGAATCACTTGAGCCCAGGAGTTGGAGGTTGCTGTGACCTATGATGGCACAGCACTCTACCTAGGGTGACAGCTTGAGGCTCTGTCTCAAAAAAAAAATATGTATATATATAAATGGAAGAAGCCCAAGTGCCCATCGACCCACGAATGGATCAATAAATTGTGGTATATGTACACCATGGAATATTATGCAGCCCTAAAGAAAAATGGAGACTTTACCTCCTTAATGTTTACATGGATGGAGCGGGAAAATGTGCTTCTTAGCAAAGTATCTCAAAATGGAAGAAAAAGTATCCAATGTACACAGCCCTATTTTGAAACTAAGATAGCTTTCATAGGAATGTTATAACCTAATTATAGTCTTAGAATATGGGGAAGGGGGTGGGAGAGGAGAGGGGAGGAGGGTAGATGGGTGGATGGGTGGAGGGATGGTGATTGGTGGGGTCACCTCTATGGTTTATCTTATAAGGGTAAAAGTGAATCTTTCTAAAAGCAGAGTATAAATATCTTAACTCAGTAACTAAGAAAATGACATGAAGGTTACATTAACCAGTCTGATGAGAGTATTTCAAAATGTATATGAAAACACCACACTGTACCCATGAATGCATTAATGTACACAGCTATGATTTAATTTAAAAAAAAGTAAAGAAAAGAATAACAAAAAAATAAAATAAATAAATAAATGAACATATTCTTTGCAAATTTTATTTTATTTTGAGGCAGTCTCACTATGTTGCCCTGGGTAGAGTGCTGTACTAGCTCACAGCAACCTCCAACTCTTGGGCTTAAGCAATTCTCTTTCCTCAGCTTTCCAAGTAGCTGGCATTACAGGTGCCTGCCACAACTCCTGGCTATTTTTTAGTTGTAGTTGTCATTGTTGTTTGGCAGGCTCAGGCTGGATTCTAACCCACCAGCTCTAGTGTATGTGGTTTGGCACCCTTAGCTGCTTAGCTATAAGTGCGAGCCTCTTTGCAAAATTTTTTAGGAAATAAGTAAAAAGTAAAAATCTTAGCCCCATTCACTCTTACATTCTTATGTAAATTACCCTGGTATTTGTTAAGTACTATCTATAAGTTTCTGCCATAAGTTTTTTAATGCATTCATAGGAATATGCAGTGTCCTGCAGGGTTAGGGGCTAGTGGAAGATGAGGGGTGGTCTGCCAGGGCAGGGGGAGTATTTTACCTCAGGCATTGTTTCTTTTCATGGTTTAGATTCACAGCACATCTCAACATGATATCCCTGACAAATTTAAAAAGAAAAGAGAAATGAAAGTAGATTCACAGCACATGGCGATAATAAAAAGTAGACTGTTTTATTATTTCTTTTTCAAATTATTGTTTTAAATTGTCCTTGGTTGATGCACCCTCTTATGGCCTACGCCCAGGGCAGATGGCTGCCCTGATTTGCCCCACCATTGTTTACCACTGGACGCAATTCCAGTACATACAGACATGCATTTTTAGAAAATGGGATCATTTGCTGGGCAGAGTGACTCACACCTGGAGTTCTAGCACTCTGGGAAGCCAAGGCAGGATTACTTGAGCTCAGGTGTCCCAGACCAACCTGAGCAAGAGCAAGACCCTGTCTCTCCTAAAACATTGAAAATTAGTTGGGTGTTGTGGTCCATGCCTATAGTCCCAACTACTCAGGAACCTGAGGAAAGAGTGTCCCTTGAGCCCAAGAGTTTGAGGTTGCTGTGAGCTAGGACAATGCCACAGCTCTCTGCCCATGGCAACAGAGTGAGACTCTGTCTCAAAAATAAAATAAAATATATAAATTATATATGTAGGATAAAACAAATCATTCTATAGTAGTGCCCTACAATTTGTTTTTTCCCTTTCACTGCCATTTAGCAATATGTCTTTGGGATCTTCCAGGACAATGCATGGAATCAGCATAGTTCTACCACCTTTTTATTAAACAGGTGTGTGATATTCCACAGTACGATTGTAACATCCTCCTATTAAAAAATAATATTAGGTCTTCCAATTTTGTGCCACTGCAAATGCCACAGCATCACTTATTCCATTGGCATAAAATTTGAAGCCCCTACAGCTTACTATCTTTACAAAATATCTAATATCCATGTATATATGATGATAATACTCACCTTTTGTTTGCTTTTTCTGTACTAGGCTATTCTAAGCACTTTGCATACAGGAATGCATTCAATTCTCAAACCACTTCTATGAAATAGCTACTAGTATTATCATCCCTAGGTCCCTAGCAAGACAGCTAAGGTAGTCTCACCCAGAGTTGCATGACTAGCAAGTAGCCAACCTGGGATTTGAGCCACAGCATTCTAACTCCAGAGTTGGCACTGCTTACCCTGGTATGCGAGCTTCCTGGTGCACTTTTTAAAAAATTAATTAAATTTTAAAATTGTCATACAAGCTTTTCTCCAGGTTAGATGGCTGAAAATGGAAAGTTGTGATACACCCAAGTGCCCTCTAAAAATTGCTGTACCAATCAATACTCTTACAAGCTGAGTCTGAGAGTACCATTTCCCCTAAACTTTTGCTAATGTAGATTTTATCAAGTTTACCCATTTTTGTCAACCTAAAAGGTAAAAATATTCTATTCTTATTTTAATTAAGATGCATTTCCTTATGTACCTATGAGACTGAATATTTCTTTTCTTTTTTTTATTCTTGGAGACAGGAATAAAACATTTTATATGCTGATTAACCACTTATATTTCTTGTTCTGTTAATTACCTGTTCAACTCCTTGGTCCATTTTTTAATAGTTTAGTTTGTCCTTTTATATTCACGTGTAAGAACTCTTTATATATTAAAGATATTAATCTTTTGTTGCATGTTGACAGATAATCTGTCCTTTTCACTCTTTTCAAGTTTTGCTTATGGTATCTTTGATGTATGAAAATCTTCAATTAAAATGATAGTCAAACTGTATATTTAAATATATTAAATAATTCTTAACATTTTTGGATATGATAACTATATTTATGAATGAAATGATATAATATTTGGCATTTGTTTCAAAATTATTCAGTGTGGGGCAGACAGATGAAACGAGATGGGCCATGAATTTGGTCATTGTTATAGTTTGGTGATGCATATTTTATAGACGGGTACATTGCGCTATTCTCTCCACTTTTGTAAACATTGAAAGTTAAAACTTTCCAGTTAAATCTGTCTTTCTTATCTTTTATGATGCTTTTTGTGTTTTGTGACTTACCTAAGACGGACTTCCCTATCTCCATATTATAGAAATATTCCCCTACATTTTTTCTTAATGTTAATTTTTTTTCCATTTATCTCTTTGGGCAAGCTGAAAGTCAGTTTGTGTGTTGTATGAAGTAAAAATCTAATTTTTGTTTTCCAAGTGGGAAATCAATTGTCCAGTGTGACTTACAGGATAATCCATTTTTTTCTTCAGTCTTAAATGTCACCTCTCTGTCTAACAAATTCCTGAGTATAACACAGGCTTGTTTCTGGACTCCAGAATGAATTTACTGAGCCTACTCTGCGAACACATTGTTTTCATTACTATCTGTCTTTTCCAGAGGAGCTTTAGAATCAGGTCACCAAGCTTGACTCAAACCATTTCTCGGTTTTTTAAATTGAGATTTGAGTAGGTTTACATATTTTTTACATATTGCTCCTCCTTCCAGGAACGTAGCATATCTCTCTAGTTATGTTTTGTTTTTTAGTATAGTCATAAGGAACATTTCTTCCTTGATTTAACTGTTTGATAGAGGCTGATGCTTACATGAATTAAATCTTTTTTCCATAACTTTATTTTATAAAACTTCCTGTATTCTCTTCATCTGGGATTTAGTTTAAGATTGTTTCCAATTTTTTCCATATTTGGCATCAAAAACTACTTAACTGTAAGTTTGCTAGTTTCTCAGTTCATCACTGTTCCTTGTATTTTTTTTTTTCCTTTTTCAATTTGTTTTTTCATGGCAGTACATCCTTAAGTAATTCTTCAGAGACGGTGCATAGAAGATAAATTATCTGAATTCTTGGAGGTTGGAAGCTGGCTTTATTTTGCTCTCCAGTTTGAATGCTGAATTCAGAGTTTGAAGTTACTGTTTCATTGCTGTCCAGCATTCAAACTTACCTTCCAGAAGTTGGAAAGTCAGTCTCACTTTTGCTTTTTTTAGGTACTATGTCTTCCTTCTCTGAATACTTTTAAGGTTTTCTCTTTGTCCTTTTGGCTCTGAAACATCCTTAGGACTTACCTAAGCAGGATGTTTTAAAATTTATTTCACCCGACACATGGCAGGCCCTCTGAAATCTTGAGCCTTTCTTTGGGTTAGGGAAATTTTATTTCATTATTTTTCGTGGCTCTCCTCCCCACCAATTCTCAGTTCTTTCCTGGCACTTCTTTGGAATTAGTAGAATTTCTTCTGAATTGGTCCTTATTGTCTCAGCCTCAGTCTGCTAAGACTGCAACAACAAAATCCCATAATCTAGGTGGTTTGAACAATAGAAATTTGGTTTCTCACAGTTTGTTCTGGAGGCAGGGGAGACTAAAACAAAGGTGCTGGCCCATTCAACTTCCTGGCTTGGACATGGCTGCCTTTTGGCCAGGCCTTCAGGAAGAAGAGAGAATTCTGGCATCCCTTCCTTCTCTCAGGAGGCACTATCCCTTCTGAATTGGGGCTCTACCCTTATGACCTTATTTAGTTGCCTTTGTCACCTCCTCACAGCTTTATCTCCAAATAAAGTCACACGAAGGGTTTGGAGGAGACATAATTTAGTCCGAAACAGTCTGTTAATTATTCTATCAAATTTTTCTCTCTTGATCTTTTCTGTATTTTCAGGGAGTGTTTCTTACATTTAGTTTTCAGATTATATCCCCAATATTTTTATATCAGTTATATTATTCACCCCATCTATTGCTTCACTTAGTTTTACTAACATATTTTAAAATTTTCTTCTTGTTCATTTGTTGCTTTTCATTTGTCATAGAAGTTATTTATTCCTCTTTTATAGCCACCTGCTATAATATCTTCATGTATCTTTTTAAGGATGATGCTATTTAGACTTTTTTAATGTTCTTTTCTATACTAGTATCTGTCTTTCCTCAGTATCAGTTTTCAGTTTGTTCATCTTAATCTTTTTCTTTTATTGTTTTTATTTTTATTTTTATTTTTTGGAGACAGGGTGTCTCTTCCTCACCTTTGGTAGAGTACCCTGGCGTCATAGCTCACAGCAACCTCAAATTCTTGGGCTCAGGCAATTCTCTTTCCTCAGCCTCCCTAGTAGCTGGGACTACAGGCACCCACCACAATGTCTGGCTATGTTTAGAGACAGGGTCTCGCTCTGGTTCAGGCTGGTCTTGAACCTGTGAGCTCAGGCAATCCACCCTCCTCGGCCTTCCAAGTGCTGGGATTACAGGCGTGAGCCACCTCGCCCATCTTTAATCTTCTTTTTTTTTAAGAGCTGTTGAATTTCCTCAAATATCTAATGGTCCTAGGTTTTCTATTCATAGCTATGTTTGAAGGATAGGTTAATTAGGAGGGATGTTGTCTAAGTTTTGAGATATCTATCTTCCTTACAGGTTCATCCGATGAATGGAGAGGCAGGTGGGACTCTGTGAGTAAGCAGGATGTTTTGACTTCTTTGTCAGTGCCTGCTTAGAGCAGGCAGGGAGGTAAGCGTGGAGACCACCCTCCTCCCCAGTCTTCCCTTGACTTATCCCCAATGCAGCAGTTGGCAGCTTGGTCAGAAACAACTTTTCCTTTCTCCTCTCTGCCCTGGTGGAAGGCAGCTGGGTTACCTCCAGGCCCCCCAGATGAGCGATTTAGTTTCTTAGAATGAAGCTCTGTGATTTATCTGGGGTCAACTCCCACCCCACCACCAATTATTCCAGCTCCCTGAAGTGAAGAAAGGAGGAGAGGGATCCATTGTTTGGGGTAGTGTAAAGATTACTAACCCTGATGACTGCTTCCCAACCCCTCCAAGACTTTTTATTTCCTCTGAGCTTAGGGATTCACTGCTCCTACCACCAAAGAACTTTTCTTAAGAGTGTTCTGGGTGTAAACCCCTGGCTCTGGGTTCTTCATTAGTCTGAACCCAATTCCTTTCTATCTAGATGGCTGTCATAATTTCTACGTCTTTTCTCATGCTGGTGCAGGGAGGGACTTAGTGGCTTTGAGAGTTACCTTTCCACCTTTTAAGGGATTTATGGTAGGAGGTCAAGTATGTGTTTGTGCTTAACTCTCCATCTTCATCTGTTTCCTCTCTTTCCATGTTATCTCTCCTTTTCATAATAAAACTTCCAACTGTTGGGATATAGCATTTTTTTTTTTTTTGGAAACGGAGTCTCAAGCAGTCACCCTGAGTAGAGTGCCATGGTGTCACAGCTCATAGCAACCTCAAACTCTTGGGTTTAAGTGATTCTTTTGCCTCAGCCTCCCAAGTAGCTGAGACTACAGGTGCCTGCCACAATGCCCGGCTATTATTTGTTGTTATTGCAGTTCTCATTGTTGTTTTTTCAGCTGGCCTGGGTTCAAACCCAGCAGCCTTGGTGTATATGACCAGCCTCCTACCCACTGAGCTGTGGGCACCGCCAGGATACAGCATCTTTGTTAATTAAAATAATCTTACTTAATAAAATGTGCTAGACACTTATATTTATTATTGCTCTGAATCCTCACAAAGATCCTGTGACATAGGCACCAAAATCCACATATGGTTGATGAGAAAGCTGAAGCTCAGGAAGGTTAAGTGAATTAACACATCACATAGCTAATAATAGCGGAACCCAAGTCTAACTCCAATGCCCAGTTTTCATGGCTATGCATGTCTAATGCTTCTGTTATATTTGTTCTCTTTAGTTTTCAGTATGCTTATTTTCTTGGGAGTATGGGTCCTGGCTATAGTTTCTCATTTCTGTTTTGAGGTATCCGACTTAATGTTCTACAAACAGCAGTTTAAGTTTTGTAGACCAACTAGGTAAAGCAGTTCCCTATAATTATGTTAATATCATGCATGATTATACATTAGAGTGGTGCAAATGTTTTATTTGAGGTCTTTAACATTTTTATTATGTTCACTAAATTAAAGATTAGGTTGAAAATTGAAATTAAAACAGAGGAAAGGTCAAAGTTCAGCTTCCTGCCAAACTCCGGGCAGTGAGACCACATAAACAGAAGGGAGAGCAAGAGGAAATATCTGCTGATCTCTAATATTATCTCTACCCTGTTGTTTTTCTTTTTCTTCAATATTCTATTTTGTTCAAATGACTAGAATTGTAATTCATTCTTCATGGGTTCTATTATATTCTCTGTCACGTTTTTATCTTGAAGCCCGTTCCAGGAAGGCCACCTTTCTGAAAGAGCCAGAATCATGCCTTGACATTCCTAAAGATAGTGTAACCTGTGTTAGTTCTTTCTGATCCCATTTAGTTTATTCATTTATTCATTCATTCATTTAAGAAATATTCATTGAGGGGTGGCCCCTGTGCTTCAGTGCATAGGGTGCTGGCACCATATACCAAGGGTGGTGGGATTGAACCCGGCCCCAGCAAAACTGCAACAAAAAATAGCCAGGTGCTATAGTGGGCACCTGTAGTCCCAGCTACTTGGGAGTAGACACTTGCCTAAGCCCAAAAGCTGGAGGTTGCCGTGAGCTGTGATGCCACAGCACTCTACCAAGGGCAACAAAATGAGACTCTGTCTCTAAAAAAAAAAAGAAAGAAAGAAATATTTATTAATCATCTATGACTCTGGTCTCAACTTGGCCACATAATAAAACTCAGGGGACATTTCCAAAATACCATTACTAAGTTCCACCCCCAGATTAATGGAGCCCAGACTTACATGTTATTTATTTATTTATTAGAGACAGGATCTCACTCACTCTGTTACCTAGCTTGGGAGTGAGTAACACAATCATAGCTTGCCATGAACAGAATTCTTGGGCTGAAGTGATCCTCTTGCCTTAGCCTCCTGAGCAGCTGGAACTACAGGCATGTATTACCATGCCCAGCTAATTTTTGTAGAGATGGGGGTCTCACTATTTTGCCCAGGCTGGTTTTGAACTCCTGGCCTCATGCTTGAACTCCTCTCACCTCAGCTTCGAAAGTGTTGGGATTACAGACATGCCCAGCCTGGCCTATATATTTTAAAACTTCTCAAGAAGCTATGATACATATGAAGGTTAAAAGTCAGTTTTTCACGATATACTAATATTACCTCCTGTGCTAACAAGTGGGAGGATAATTGCTAACATTTATTAAGTGCATCTATGTCGGACACTACTCCTTACATGTATTAACATATTCAATCCTTGCAACAACCCTTGAAGGTATGTGTTAGTCCCATTTATAAATAAGAAAACAAAGACACAGAGAAGATAAGTAACTCGCCCAAAGTAACACAGGTACGAACTGGCAGACTGGGTGCGGAGTCCATGGTCACTGCTCTATGGCTTATCGATGGTGTCATGGTCTAGTAAATAATGGAAGACTGGAGATGTGTATCAAGAGGAACACCTAAAGTGAGAGGAGAAGGTGAGCGTCAGGAAGGCTTCCTGTAGGAGGTGGTACTGACTCAATTATTAAAAAAGGAAAACTGGGACCGGGCAAGACAAAATGAAGAGTAGAGCTCCTCAGTTCCTTTCTTCCTAGACAACCTGAGTCCCTTCCCCTCCTCCCTCCCGCTCCCCCACACTGAATAGGTTGGAATGCCCACAATCAGCCTGTTAAAACGCCTCACATTTCGCTGGAAAGACTGAAGTCATCCACAATTACTCATGCAATTTTTCCTCCAGACAATAGGTCCTTCTGTGTGCTTCTCATTCAGATATATAAAGCTTCACTCTGTTGTTTTAAGAAAGTCTTTGTTGTAGAAACAATTCACAAATGTGTCAAACACACATTGGTTCCCCACCCTCTTCTCTGTCCCCTCACCTGATTGGGAGTGTGTGCGCCTGCCACTACCCAGAATGAAAGCTAGCCCTGAGTCTCACACAGCTTCTAACCAAGTAGGGCTCTAAAGCTTAAGTTTGAGGTTATCTTCAGGGAGTAGCCAGCCACACCTGCCACCCCCTCTGCCTGGCCTCAGGGCGGGAACAGACTTTCTGTTGAGGAAAGGGAAATTCTCTGATGCTGCTAATTAACTGGGGGAAGAAAGGAAGCCCTCTCCAGACACCCAAAATACCAAGGACGAACATTATAAAAAGAGCCTTTGTACCAGACAGCCAGCTCAGCTTAGGCTGGGGCTGGAGGGAAAAATAACAACTCCTACAGCCACTTAAGGTCCCTGCATCCCAAGTGGGCACCTGGGGAGGTCACCAGTGTGTGCTGGGGGAGGGAGTCTCAGACTGGGGATGGAGTCTGGCTGCCCTCCCAGCTGGCCTTAGGCAAACCACAGGAAGTGGCCTGAAGCTGGCATGTTTACAGGTAACTTGTGAAACTTCCTTAGAATAGCAACAGGCCTGTTCAGTAATTTTAAATTTGAGGAGTACAGGCCTGTGGAAGTCGGAGGTGGAGCTGCAGACCTTGCCTGCATAATCTCACTCCAGCAGGTCCCTTTCACACTCTGCTTATCAATTTAGGGGCTGGTCCCCACTGTGCAGATGGGACTATCTTCCACACAGAGAGAGAAGTGTCCCTGATCCCCTGAGGCTGGACTGCTCCAGGACTGAATGGGGTCTGCAGTGTTTGGGAGACTCAAGGTCCAGAGGGGGACTGCTGGGAGGGTTTAAGTTGCTTCAAGAATTGGATTTGTTCACAAGTAGATGGGCTTTGGGCCTTTGGCTTGGGACTTTTTCAAGAGGCTGCAGAATTTGTTGCTGACCAGCGTAGGGGAGTGAAGTGACACCTGAGGGTGGCCTTAGAATTAGGCTTGACTGACCTTAGAATCTGCAAGCTGCCAGAGTGACATTGAGGCTCTTAGAGGACCTGTTTACAAAGTCTGCCTTATTTATAGGGTCTAGGACAGATTCCCAAGACTACATTGCCAAAATCAGGAAGTCAGGGGACTAGGATTTCATAGCAGGCAAGTTTCCCAGTCTGTCACGCCAATAACATTTCTGCATCTGGGCAGACAAGGGAGGAATTCTGCCATTATGATATCACATGTACAGGATCCTTGGCAACTGTGTGTGTGGTGGCACATCCTTCTCTTTTGTAGACTCCTGAAGTGTCAGAGCTGAAAAGATTTTAGAAGCCACATAGACTTATTCTTTTATTTAACAGAAAAGGAAACAGAGAACCACAAAGAAATGACTGGCACAAAGGCACACAGCTAGTTAGGGGTCACTGGGATTGAAACCAGGTCTTCTGACAACCAGTCCAGGGCTTTCTCCTTAAGACCACAGCCTTTATAACATTTGTTTAATGGGGCTCCTGCTCCATTCCATATTCTGTTTCCCATGTTACCCACGTCCATGCACAATGCCTTGAACTCTATCTTGCTCATGTCAAAATGATTTTCTGAAAGGTGACTTTCTATTTGGTATTTTGACCAAGAAAACCTTTCAAAATCCACTGGGTTAGAAAGAAAGAGATCTGGCACAGGGAAAACCTCCAGTTCTAAGGCTCAAAGTTGCTCATGTGCCAGCAGCATGGGTATCACCTGGGGGTTCCACCCCAGGCCTGCATTTTAACAGAATGATCTGAATAAATAGTAATTTGTTGTTGTTGTTGTTTGTTTGTTTTTTTGAGACAGAGCCTCAAGCTATCCCCCTGGGTAGAGTGCCGTGGCATCACAGCTCACAGCAACCTCCAACTCTTTAAGGTTGGGCTGTTTAATAGTCCTCTCCCTCTCTTGCTAGCTAAATGCTTAACCTTCACCTCCCTCTCATTCCCTTCCTCTACATCCTCACTCCCAAGTGTTGCTGTGTGAATCTGGTTCTGCCTTTTCTGGAAATAGCAAAGTCATGCAGAATATGGAAGGGTGGACTTGAAAAGGGGACTCGAGATGGAAACTTTTAAGAAAAATAAAATAGAGCTAATCTGCAGCTCCAATGTCACGTTGTTAATGTTGAAATATAAACATTTACGGTGTTTATATTGGCTTGCTTGTAAAATCATCTTTGGTTATATTTAGGAATTTGATGGCTTGGAAAGCATACTGAAAAACTCTGAGAACAAAAATATTTTTTCCCTTAACTTTCTGGAAAATAAAGCCTCTTTAAGAAAAACCCCACCAACCTTTTTTCTCTACTTTCCTATTTTATTACCCCATCTACCATTGCACATTTTTTCCTTTTACCGTTCTCACTCTTTTCATTTTTAGTTCAGTTTTCTCACTTCATTGACTATTTTTTTTTTTTTTGAGACAGAGTCTCACTTTGTTGCCCTCCATAGAGTGCTGTGGCATTAGCTCACAGCAACCTCCAGCTCTTGGGCTTAGGCGATTCTCCTGCCTCAGCCTCCCAAGTAGCTGGGACTATAGGTGCCTGCCACAACGCCCGACTATTTTTTGTTGCAGTTTGGCCCAGGGCCAGATCTGAACCCTCCACCCTTGGTATATGGGGCCTGCGCCCTACTCACTGAGCCACAGGCACCACCCCATACTTCAATGACATTTTAAAAAATAGGTTTCTCCTTATTATTTGTTTCTGATACAAAAATTAGGAAACAAAGAGGGAAAAAAGCATTCTACTTATGTAGAAACAACTGTAAATTTCTTATATAAAATTATCCCAAACTCTTTCATAAATATATTTGTTTAAAAAAATGGAATAATTTAGAATGTAATAATTAGTATTTACTTCCCTTTAAGTAGAACTATAAATTACTGACTTCCTTACATTTGTGAACGTACCTTGGCAACGTTATTCTTACTAAATTCTGCCTTTGGAATTGCATCATGATTGGTTTAATAATATTTCTTTTTCTTTTTTCTTTTTGGACAGTGTCTCACTTTGTCACCCTTGGTAAAGTGCCATGGCATCATAATTCACTGCAACCTCAAACTCTTGGTCTTAAGTGATCCTCTTGCCTCACCCCAGCCTCCCCAGTCCTAGCTGGGACTACTTGGGAGGCTGACCTGACACAATGCCCAGCAATTTTTAGAGATGGCTGGTCTCAAACTCCTGAGCTCAAGCAATCCACCCTCCTAGGCCTTCCAAGGTAACAGGGTTGCAGGTGTGAGCCAATTTAATAATATTTCTAAGCATGACGGTATGTGACTATAATCCCAGCTATTCCAGATGCTGAGGTGGGAAGATTGCTTGAGGCCAGGAGTTTGAGTCCTTAACACAAAACAAACAAAAAACCATGTAATGGTATGTCTATTGCTGTATATTTAGATAGTTCCAACTTTTCACAATTAAAAGTACTATTGAAATCAATTTGTGATGTAAAAAAAGAGTACTGCATGATTTTAATGATTTTCTTACATTAGCAGAATTATTTAATTAAATCATGAGCGCATGACTACATTATTACACTTGTGAAAGCAATTTAAGAGAACGCATTATCCTTTTTGATTCTCATTGCCAGCCCTGGTTCCTTTCCTCTCCCAATTCCCTCCTTCCAACTCTCCCACTCCAACTGCAGCTCAGGGAACGCAATTATCATTCCAGCTTTTGAAGGGATGCAGAGCACAGAATTAGGTGCTATGGGGGATTTCAGTAGGTGACATGGTCACCACCCCAGTGATGGAGGAACAGGCAGCATCAGGCTGCTGAGCGCAGTCCCGTCACTGCAGAGTGGGCAGCACCACATCCTCTTTATCTTTCCCCAGGATTACTAGCCCAGGGTTTTACTTGGCCTTCTTGCCTGTAATCTCTTGTTTGCAACCCATCCAGTTTGCTGATAAAATAATCTAAAAAACACTTTTATGGTATGTCTTATCTTGTTTATTCCTTACTCCTTTTATTCTGTCTGCTAAACTTCCCTTCATCTTTCTAAGACTCAGCCCAAAGTTTAATCACTCAGCAGGTACCTGATTGAGCTCATAGGATGTGCTAATCACCTCTTCTAAAAACTTTCAGACTCTAGACTCTGTAACTCCCTCTTGCTTCTTCTATTATCGTTGGTCTTACTTTGTTGTGATTAAGTATTTGTTTTTTTGGCTTACCTCTAGCCCAAACTGTGAATTCTTGAAGTACAAGGCCTCTATGGTATCCATCTTCATGCCCCCAGCACCCACTATGATGCTGAGTACACAGTTGATGCCTAATAAATGTCTGCTCAACACAAAGGATAGGTGGATGAGCTTCCCAGAAATGTCACACTGGTTGTCAATATACTTTCGAGATTTGGAGTTTAATTGTTAGCGTAAGAAGCAACTGCACTGGAGGGCGGGAGTGGAGTCGCATTTCAGGAGACTTGTCCTAGAACCCGAAAGTAGTAAAGGGAGAGCCGGTACTTGCTCCATTCTAAGGCTCTCATTTTACACCCCAAATCAACAGCCTACAGCTCTCTCTGCAATGTAAGTGTTGCTAACAAAGTGTTTATTTAAAAAAGTAAGATTTTTAATTTTTATATGTTTTTTATTTTTTTGAGACAGAGTCTCACCATGTTGCCCTCAGTAGAGAGCTGTGGCATCACAGTTCACAGCAACCTCAAACTCTTGAGCTTAAGCGATTCTCTTGCCTCAGCCTCCCAAGTAGCTGGGACTACAGGCACCCACCATAACACCCAGCTATTTTTTGTTGCAGTTGTCATTGTTAGTTAACTGGCCAGTGGCAGGTTTGAACCCACTAACTTCGCTGTATGTGGCTGGTGCCATAACCACTGTGCTACGGGCGCCGAGCCAAAAAAAAATAAAGATTCTTAAAAGATCTGATGTTCCCTCGATAGAAACTTGAATGATCTTTTTTTTTTTTTTTAAGCTCAAATATGATCTTGTTGACTCCTCAATCACTTCCCATTGCTATAAAAATAAAGTTCAAAAATTTTAACTTGACCTGCAAGGCCCCACAGGGCCTGGAGCTGCCTTCCTCACCAGCATCCTATCACATCATTCTTCTTCCAGCTCTATACACACCAGCCACACAAATCACTTCTTTGTTCCTCAGGGGCACCAACCTTCTCCATGAACGATGCTCCTTATGCCCAGAACACTCTTTGCTGTAACCTGCCACACATCACCTGGTAATTATCACACATCCCTCGGGTCTCCCCTTAGCTGTCACTGCCCAGGAATGCCTTCCCTGAGCCACACACTATGTCAAGTCACCATACTTTACCTTTATAGCATTTTTTATTATTGTAACTTGATAATGAAGTGTGTGACTGTTGGACACTTGCTTCTCACTCCTAACCTCCTAACTCCAGACTATCAAGTCCATGAGGACAGGATCCATGTCTGTTCTGCTCACTACTTTGTTGAAGAAGCTTTACTACATTGTTTCATTTAGTTTCCCAATCCTACCAGGTAGACATCCTCACCCTTATTCAACAGATAAGAAAATTGAAGCAAAGATAGTTTTGTAATAAAGTCAAGATTTGAACAAAGTTCCATTTGTCTTTTTCTTTTGTTTATTTATCTTGAGACAGGGGTCGTGCTATATTGCCCAGACTGGTCTCAAACTCTTAGGCTTAATCTACCCCGCTGATCCTGAACCTGTTGAGTCACTGAGATTACAGGGCACCACCACACTGGCTTCATTTGCATTTTTAAAGGGCTAGATGTTCATTCATTTGGGTTATAGATTTTCAGGATCTAAACTGGAGTTTCATTCTACCACTTGCTAATTTTATAATTCTGGGCAAGTTTCCTCATCAGGAAAATATTCCTTATCTTACCTACCACATAATAGTCTTTAGAGGATCAAATGAAATAATGGATACAACGTACCCAATAGACCACAATCCACTCTCTCAAACATAAGTAAAACAAGTAGCATTTTCATCAGGGTCAAGTCTGTAACGGCTGCGGCTTATCGGTCTGCCCATTCTGCATATCAATTTCTTGAGTAAAATTGTCATTTTGGAGACACTGAGTCCAGATGTTTCTGTATATTATCTAGAGGAGGTTGTTAGCCTAGAGCTTCAATTGACAACAAAAAGATTTAGTGTAGCATCTATCTCACCTAATGAGGATTACACATTTAGCCATTATATAATGTAAATAAGGACACTAAATGATATGCAGTCGGGTTCTCGTGTTTAACTTCTGGTTCTTGCTTTCCCAGGAACAGATGAAATGGTCAGTTAAGTACAGTTAATGATTGGCATTAATGGTTAATGGTTAGGTTTAGGAATCAGACAGATGAGTTCAATTCTCTCAGCTCTGAATTTATTAACAAGCAGAACTTGAACTTTACCTTAGAAATGAAAACAAAGTCACCTAAACATTTTTACTCTCATATTAATCTGAAATTAAAAAAAAAAAACCTAGGAGAATTTTGGGCAAGTTACCTAACTTTTGTAAGATTCATTTCTACATCTGTAAAACACATCTGCCCCTCAGACTATTATAAAGATTAAACTGAATAAGTACTGGCACTATAGGAAACCCTCCATAAATGTGGAAAGTTATTACATCCCAGGCTGCTTTCTTTCTTGGCTTGCTGATCCCCATACTATACACACCCATTTGTTCCATGTTTCTTCCATTCCAGTCGGAATGATCACTTTCCGGTGTCAGAGTCCCAAATGCTAATGGCTGAGAACGCTGCCTCTCAGGCTGCCTGTGCTCCAGGTGAAGCCAACCTTGTGTAAAGGGGGCGGCCTCTCTTCTTATGCCTCTTGCACAATGACTACACCAGTTTCTGTACTTGTGGGAAAGCTGTTCTCCTTATGCAAAGCCAAGTTTTTCTATTCATATTTAAGAAGCTGCGTATCTTTGCTTAGCTACTTTTTTTGTTGTTGTTGAGACAAAGTCTCACTATGTCACCCTTGATAGAGTGCTGTGGCGTCACAGCTCACAGCAACCTCCAACTCTTGGGCTTAAGCGATTCTCTTGCCTCAGCTTCCCAGGTAATGGGGGCTATAGGCACCCGCCACAATGCCTGGCTATTTTTTGTTGCAGTTGTCATTGTTGTTTAGCTGGCCTTGGGCTGGGTTTGAACCTGCCATCCTTACTGTATGTGGCTGGTGCCATAACCACTGTGCTATGGGCACTGAGCCTGCTCAGCTACTTTTGATTGGACACTGCCAGTAAGAGGATTTTTTTTTTTTTAATCTGGTTTGGGCAACAAAAAACTGTGCAAGGTGAAACCACAGTGAAAGGGGTTTTACTGTTTAGTCACTACAAGGCTATCACCACTATCATAAGCTACATAAAACGATCCACTTTTCTCTGGATTGGATTGACATGCATGGGGTTGTGGGATAAGAAAGCAAAGAGATCGCAGGCTGTATGCACCACCAGACTGGCCTTGAATCTTATTAAAATCACCCTGGATAAGCCACTTGCTCTTTGAACCAGTTTTCTCATGTGAAGACAGAGAATAGTATTGCTTACCTCAGAGGATGATTATGAGGATTAACTGAGATTGAGTATGTGAAGTGCTGAGCACAATGCCATTAGCCACTGTAAGTACTGTTATGATTAATAACCAAAGATGTAGACTGTTCCATAATGGGCAAGTCTATGCAAACCTTCCCCTAAAGTCCAAGGAAGCTGAGAGGCCAAAGAAAGAGGCTGACATGTTCAGTTTCTTGGAAAGAAACCATTTAACAGGGACTTAAGAAAAGAAGCCACGTCATAGACAAGACGGTGGATCCCCACACCATCACCTCCCCCAACACAGACCTCGGGCTCAGGTACCACAGGGAAGGGATGGGTAGGACAATTGAAGCCAACCAGTCATAGAAAAATAAGAATGCTATGCGCATCTGCCTAAGGTTAGGACTTATGGTAATAGTAGGTAAAGTAGAAATCTTAGAGGCATTCACAGAACGGGAGTCAGCATGAGACTGAGTTGCTTTAGTCTCCATATAGACCAGCGGTTCTCAACCTGTGGGTCACAACCCCTTTTTAACTATGAAAATACATTGTGGCATTATGAAGGTTGAGAACCACTGATACAGACAGTATTAAAAATGGGTCAGCATACAGGGTAGGGGAGGAGGCTTAGGGAAAGCACTCTTAACTCTCATTCCAGTAGCAGGGCGGGGGTAGAGCATCTTCTCAGAAATGCAACTCTGCTTTACGGTAAATGTGAAGTCCTTTCTGCTAAATATCCACACAGATGGTGTCAGAACAGTGGCATCCTGTGGTCACTTCCCTCCCCTAGTCAGATATTAGGTAGTGGTTTCATGCACACCCCACCCAAGATGGTGGATTATCGCACAGTAACAAAGAAACAGGAAGGACAGTGGCTTCAACTGAGGAGCCCCTGCGCATTTCACAGTAAATGACGCTCCCATTCTATCAGTTCCTTGATCAAACATTAAGTGAGCTGTGCTGTGAAATAGTAAGGAGGGCAAGGCACAGCTTTGGGGGCAGCTGAAAGCCTCTTCGATGCTGGAAGTCAATCCTCTCATCCATAGCATGCTGAATAAGACCACAGTTGGAGACAACCCGATGGGACAACTGGGGTGGCAGCAGTGGATGGAGGAAGGGCGCCTGGCACCACAGCCACGGGCACAGCTGCCCCTCCTCAGTGAAGCTGCCCTGTGCTAGAACCTCACACTCTGCCTGACCAGGGTAGGAAAGTGATTCAGACTGGAACAAACTTTAGTCACGGAGTGGAAGCTACCCAGCTCATTTATTATAAGACTCCTGAGTAGTGGGAAATATGGAGTTTCTAGAAGGAGAAAATGAGACAATAGGTGATATGATGATTATTAGTCATGAAAAATACCACTTAGGTCTCTCCTTCTTTT
Source organism: Galagoides demidoff (assembly GCA_963574575.1). NCBI lineage: Eukaryota > Metazoa > Chordata > Mammalia > Primates > Galagidae > Galagoides > Galagoides demidoff. The sequence continues at coordinate 9,370 of CAUYQV010161900.1, read as the reverse complement.
CTAAAAGTTTTTCTTTTTTTTTGAGACAATATCTCATTCTGTCACCCTGAGTAGAGTGCCATGGCCTCAGCCTAGCTCATAATAACCTCAATCTCCTGAGTTCAAGCAGTCCTCCTGCCTCGGTCTCTCCCGAGCAGCTGGAACTACATGTGTGTGCCACAATGCCACCTGATTTTTCTATTTTTAATAGAGATGGGGTCTTGCTCTTGCTCAGACTGATCTTGAACTCCTGAGCTCAAGTGATCCTCCCACTTTGACCTCTCAGAGTGCTAGGACTATAGGCATGAGCCACCATGCCCAGCCTAAAAATATTATTCTTACAAGGTAATTGTAACAACCAAAAGTTTTATTGGCATTAATATGGTTAGGTTTGGTTATACCTACAACCCCAGTTTTGGTTCAAACTGTATAACCTTTGGAGAACTGCTCATATTCAGGATCGAGGCTGTAAGCCCCATAAGGTGAGAGGTCTTTCCTATCTTCTTCAGGATTTTCTCCAGTCCATGATGAGTACTCAGTCAATTCTTGTTGAAGTTTTTAATTCACATTTATTATCTCTTTTAATATTCACATCTACCTTGAAAGCTCAATATTAGTAGCTCTAACTTGTGAATAATAAAGTTTGCCTGCTTATCTCAAAGCCATATGCAGAGTTACGCATGAAGTGAGGTGTTTTAAAGGGGGGAGAAGGTTGTTCTCTAGTTGCATGATGTCTAACTTAGTAGGGAGAATCCAGGAAAGGATTGTTGATGTGAAGATTCTTCTCATACTTCTACAGAGTGGGAGGGAGTTTGAGTAGAGAATGAGCTCATAGCCACATGGGGAAGGGAGGCATCAAGTGGAGATGTTTGCACAATGCTTGGGGGATAATATCCATAATAACCACCCTCACCCAAAGCACAGGGACAGTCGTGTTTTGTATAGGCCCACATGGCAGAAAACAGTGCAAATTTTAAGTAAACCAATGTTGGCTTGAGACAAGGAAGAATATTTTAACTCTTGCTGCCATTTAGAAATAGAATCGATCACCTTGGAGGTATTAAATCCCCCGTTATTGGAGGAAGAATCACATGATCAGTTGAGAGGGATATTGTAAAAAGGATGTAAACATTGACTAAGGGGATAAAGGGGATGGGCTAAAGTAATATCTTTTTATGCCTCCTAGAATCTACAACTCTATACTTCTGTATTTGAAATTTGTAAAGACGACATTTAAAAAATTAAATCCTAGGACTGGGCATTGTGGCTCATGCCTGTAATCCCAGCACTTGGGAGGCCTGACTTGAGTTTATAGGATTGAGACCAACCTGAACAAGAGTGAGACCCTGTCTCTAAAAAATAGCTGGGTGTTGTGGCAAGTGCCTGTAGTCCCAGCTACTTAGGAGACTGAGGCAAGGGGATCCCTTGAGCCCAAGAGTTTGAGGTTGCTGTGAGCTGTGACCCCATGGCACCCTACCAAGGGTGACAGAGTGGGACCCAGTCTCCAGAAAAGAAAAAAAATGATATCCCAGCTACTTGGTAGGCCAAGGTGGAAGTATTGCTTGAGCTCAGGAGTTTGAGACCAGCCTTAGCAACATAGTGAGATGCTGTCTCAATAAGTAAACAAACTAATAAATAAATAGAAACTAAGTAATAAGGTCAGATTATGTTAGCCTGCAAGGTCAGCTAGGGCAGGCTCACTCTATGTGACACTGCAGAGTGTTGCCAGCACCTGTCTCTAAGCTTGGCACATAGCACTTTTATTAATATGGTTTAAATAAATCGGTGGACTCCTGGATATGCTGGGAACTTTTACTCGGAGATTCTCCTTCCTAAGAAGTCACTGAGTGCAATAGAAACAACAAAGAGTGAACCTGATTGACCTTCCTGTTCCTGTTTCCTGTGTAGAGAAGTTCAGTCTAGAGGGAACTATGTCCACTCAGTTTTGGTTTAAGTATTAGACTCATGCAGAGTTTCTTCTGCTGGAGAAGTGCCTTAGTGCGTGTATTTTCTGTGGGCCTCCCTAGCTCAGAGGCTGTCTGTGGGTGAACCATGCAGAAACCCACCGGAGGAATGTTGGAACAAAAGGACCAGCTGGGCCTCAGAGTCGCCCTGCTCTGTGATTAAGAACATGCCGGAGTGAGGGGACATAAACAGGCAGAAGCCCTTCTGCCTGAAGTATGAGGACCCACCCCTAGGGGTGACACTGGAGAAACCCCAGAGGGAGGTCAGTGACAGTGTCTAGCACCGTGTTGGCTCTCATGGGGGGCCTGATGGCGTGCACTGAATGATGGAGCCAGGGAGTGTGGAACACACAGTCCAGGAAGAGTGCTGGACTCGGGGTGGGGAAGCTTGGACTCCCCTCTGGACCTATCTGTCACTGACTGTGTGACTTTACATGTTCCTTACCCTCTCTAGCTGACATTCTGGGGCTGCTTGGCATTCAAACAACTGCCCTGTTTGGGGATACAGTTAAAGAGACAAAAGAGCATCTTTGTCTCAGCTAGGTTGTAGTGGTGGAAATGGAGAGAAGTGGGTGACTTCACGCACCATTTGAAGGAGAAAATAGGACATGGCATGTGAAGGAGCGGAAGTGGCCCAAGATGACTCCTAGGTGTCTGGCACAGGCAGCTGGGTGGAAGGTGGCATCGTTTACTGAGATGGGAACAAGCAGGGGTGCCACCTGTGGCTTAAGGAGGGGGGTGCTGGCCCCATATACGGGAGGTGGCGGGTTCAAACCCAGCCCCGGTCAAAAAGCTGCAAAAAGAAAAAAAAAAAAAGAAAAAGAAAAAGAGTGGGTTTGAGAGAGAGTGGATGAACTTCACCTTGAGCCCCCAAAGCTCACACACTCAGCAAGATCCTGGCCCTTTGGTGTTTCCTTTACCTCTGTGACTCTGAGAATAGGCCCACTGTGTGACAGGGATGGCCAGACCTGGCACCTTCCAAGTGGCAGAGCCTCAGATTATGCTCCCTGATGCTAGATTGCTTCATGGGGTTGGACTAACTTAGCCCTAAGTCCTATGTTCATCTTTTTCTTATTGTTAAATTAGCTCCAGGAGGCAAAAATGGAGATCTGGGACCCACAGACCTAAAATCACAAAGAAGAAAACCCGGGAGGCTTCAAGATTAGAAGCTGGTTTGCTGTCAGAGCTTTGCTTGATTTACTGCACTCGCCCACACTGTCCCTTGCTTCCAAAGACCAACTGCAGGCCTGACTCCTGCAGCCTATGTCAGTGCCTCCAGGCCTTAGTACTGAATAAATGGAAATGGAAGGGGGAAAATGGAGCTCTCTGAGGTCTGGGGAGGCTGGGAGCATTCTGCTGAGTGTCACACTGAGGGCATGGCAAGATGGGAATCGATATGTAATAGAGGGAACAGCTCTGTGGACACTGAGCTTCCACTCAGAGCTCAGCCTCATTTCAGTGCTGCAGGCACAGGCCTGGGGATAGTCAGCTGACCCCAATCATGCTGTGCTGGAGAATAGACAGTAACTGTTACTCCCAGGTGTCTTCTGGGTATCACTGCATGAGAGCACCCAGGCTTCACGCAGCAGAAAGAGACATGAGAGGGACGAGGTGGGAAGAGCAAATGTGAAAACACAAGAAATTAGGACTGTCGTCATTAAAAAGAATAAGTTTTATTGTAATTGTTTCTAATTACAAAAGCAGTATATGTTCATAGTAGAAAATTTAAGAAATGTAGAGAAATAAAATAATCAACTGTAATTCCACTAACCACTCTTGCTATTTACTGAATACTGACAAGCTGAAGCACCATTTAAGGTCCATAACAATCCAAAGACTTAGGTAGTAATATTGTTCCCCTTTAATTAATAAAGTCACTGAGGTTCAGAGAGGTTGAGATTTGCCTGAATATACACAACTTGCAAGTGGTGGAGCCTGAATTTGAATCTGGATCTGGATCCTAATTTTCTCACAACATTTTTCTTGACCTATAACATTTGTCTTGGTAATTGTCTTGATGCTAGAGGTGATGCCACTTCATCAAATAATCCCAATTTTCAGATGGGAAATACTTAAAAACAAGAAGACACTACATGAAGATGCTTAGAAAATGTGTCCTCTCTTTCAAGTTTTGTCACACTTCTTGCAATTTTGCAGAATCATTCATTGCAAAGTGGTGTTCTGATTCTCTGCCCTTTCCGATAACCAGAACAGAAGGGACTTCCCTCTGCCACTTGGCCTGCAGATTCTTTCTGCTTCTGCCCAAGGCAGGCTGTGGTTAGCACTCACCCACGGCTTAACCTCTTCCTGTTTCATATCCTTCTGAAGTCAAAAGTTTTCTTACTGTGACCCTAAAATCAAGCCAATAAGCTATCTTTTCTAGAAAATGAATGGATGATATGGATAACAAACCATTTCTAAGCTTTACCATCTCTCACCACATCTCTGTCTCCATTCCATTCTCTCTCTCTTTTTTTTTTTTTTTTTAGTCACCCTTGGTAGAGGGTGTCCTTCTAGCTGACAGCAACCTCAAACTCTTGGCTCAAGTGATCCCCTTGTCTCAGCCTCCCAAGCAGCTGGTACTACAGGTACCTGCCACAACACCTGGCTATTTTTTCTAGTTTTTTAAGCAGAGGCAGGGTCTTGTTTTTGCTCAGGCTGGTCTTGAACTCCTGAGCTCAGGCTGTCCAGTTGCCTCAGCCTCCCAGAGTTCTAGGATTATAGGCGTGAGCCGCCGCACCTGACCTCCAGTTCCATTCTTCAGTTCCCCAGTCTGTCCTCATTTCAACCTCCCATTAGGGGAGATTACTTGCACAAATTATTTGATGCTTTTTTAAAAGATGAAAATTTAATGTTTCATTCTTTATAGCAATGAATGAATTGTGAGTGTTGAAATATTACTGGCATTAACATTATCTGAACACAACACGGTATGCCCAATACCCACTCCTGACTATCCAGTTTTGTTCCCCAGCCAGTCTGGTACTGATGGTTTTACACACTTCTTGTGTATCCTCTGCTATTAAATGATCCAGACTCTTCCTGATAACTCTCCAGTGGCTCTCAGTATACGGTTGACATTAAGAGTGGGAAATTTGCTTGTTTTTTAATGTTGACACATAGTAATTGAACATATCTGTGGGGTAAAATGTGATGTTTTGATACATGTATACATTGTTAACAAAATGGGGAAATTATCTACAGAGTTTTTGTTAGATCAAATACTTTGAAAGCTAATGCTTATAAAGCTCTTAGAATATACCTGGCATACTGTAAGTGAATCATAAATATCAGCTAAAATATACTGACAAGTGGAGTTATCTGTCCATCTTGTCACCTCAAGGGCCAGTGGTCAAGATACATTTCTTAAAAATTACTTTACATTTTAGAGTGTATCATTTATTAGTATTGCAGAGTAATTTTATTGCATATTCATAGTAGTTTGCTTACAAATTATACATTAAGTAGATTCATATGGACTTGCCTAGAAACCCTAATAACTACTGTAACAGCACCACATGTGTATACATACATTAACTCTAGCTATCTATTTTTTAAGAGATGGGGTTTTTCTATGTTTCCCAGGCTGGAGTGCAGTGGCAATTCACAGGCGCAATCCTACTAATCAGCATGGGACTCTCTATCTATCTACATGTATATACACACACATACTTTCTGCAGTAGATTTTTAGAAACCAGTTTTCATGTAATATATCAGTTTATTTTATAAATTTATTTTTTTCCACTCATTTCCAAAAGTTTGGCTGACAAAGCATTGTCAAGATTCAGTGTGGCCTTGAACAGGATGCTAAGAATTCTGAACACCATACCCTGTGTTATAAGGAGCTGCTCATAGAGAAGGAATGTCATAGACTAACCTGTATACCAGGGGGAGTCAGTTTGGAAGCAGTGCAAAGACTGATAAGTAGATCCTGGAGTCAGGGAGATAGGTTAAAAACCCATTAGGATGGCTCGGCGCCTGTGGCTCAATAGGCTAAGGCGCCAGCCACGTACACCTAAGGTGGCGAGTTCGAATCCCCAGCCAAGGCCCACCAAACAACAATGATGGCTGCAACCAAAAAAATGTCCGGGCATTGTGGCGGGTGCCTGTGGTCCCAGCTACTTGGGAGGCGGAGGCAGGAGACTCGCTTGAGCCCAGGAGTTGGAGGTTGCTATGAGCTGTGATTCTATGGCACTCTACCCAGGGGGGATATCTTGAGGCTCCATCTCAAAAAATAAAAATAAAAAAATAAAGTGATACCTAAGTGGAGCTTTGATGCAGAGCCTGCCTTGAAGATTGGTGAGAAGACAGTTCTTGGCAGGTGCTGTATGGGCAAAGGCCCTGCAGTGGCACGAGCCTGGCACACAGGCTTGACAACCACAGTGTAAAAGGGGGCTAAAAGGGGGCTGAGAGAAGGCTATTGGAACCTATGGCCCAATGTGGATAGCACAACTACCTCCCACCAGCCCCCACAGTGCCATGCAGGTGACCTTCTGGTGGCCCCACTCACACTTCAGTCAGCAGCTTCCTCTTCCTGAGCTCACTCCTCTCCTTCTCACCCAGTTTCTCAGCCTGTCCCCCCTTGACCAGCTGGAGGCGCCGCTGCACCTCGTCCTCCATGTTATCGACCTGCCATGGTAAGGGTGTCAGGGCCAGGGGCTCTATCTGACCATCCATGTGCCCACCCATCTGCAGGGACTCACCACTCGGAACACCCGGGGCCCATTGGCTGCACTCTTGTCCACACGGATCCACTTGTTGGACATGGCCTTGCTGAAGCCCACTTTGCCATTGGGCAGTCTCTGGAGGAGAGAGGTTGCTGTGAGTAGGGCATGAGAGCCCCCTTCACCCTATTTGCTGCTCCTCACATTCCTACCATGAGCTCGCTTTGAGCCAGGCCCTCTGGAGGGATGCTGCGAAACACAAGGGCCTCGTGGCTGCCCTCCCGTGCAATCTCCTCACCCTCGGCAGTAAGCTCCCAGCGTTTGGTGGAGCGAAGTTCAGCTTCGATGACCTGCAGAGAAATGTAAGGCCCAGGTAGATGTGGGGGGCCTTGGAAGCCCATATTACAAACCGAAATGTGAGGATCAAAAGATAAGAACAGGTCTAGGGTCACAAAGACAGGAATTGGCTAGGAGGGGCCCACAGTTCCTAGTTCCCTCTAATCCTTGCTCAGCTCCTAACTCATTGTCTGACCTCAGGGAAGTTGCTTAACACCTCTGAGCAACTTTTTTTGAGACAGAGTCTCACTATGTTACCCTATGTAGAGTGCCATGGCATCACAGCTCACAGCAAACTCAAATTCTTGGGCTTAAGTGATGCTCTTGCCTCAGCCTCCCAAGTAGCTGGGACTACAGGCACCTGCCACAACACCCATCTATTTTTTTTTTTTTTTGGTTGTAGTTGTCATTGTTTGGCAGGCCCAGGCTGGATTTGAACCCGCCAGCTCCGGTGTATGTGGTTGGTGCCTTAGCCACTGAGCTATAGGCAGCAAGCCTTGAGCAACTTTTTTTATCTATAAGAGAAATGTGTGATGGCTCTACATCAGAGGGTTTCAAAAAGTAATTCAATTAATATGTAAAAAGAATGTAATTTCTTTTTCTCTTTGGGGAGATAGAGTCTCACTCTGTTGCCCAGCCTAGAATGCAGTTGTATCACCACAGCTCATTGCAACCTCACACTCCTGGGCTTCAGCAATCCTCCTGCCTTAGCCTCCTCAGTAGCTGGGACTGCAGTTAATTTTTCTATTTTTTGCTAGAGATGGTGTCTTGCTCTTGCTCAGGCTGAATGTTCTTTTGTTTTGTTTTTGAGACAGAGTCTCACTCTGTCACCCTGAGTAAGAGTACCATGGCATCGTAGCTCACAGCAACCTCAAACTCTTAGGCTCAAGAAATCCTCTTGCTGCAGCCTCCCAAGTAGCTGGAGCTACAGGTACCCACCATAATACCTGGCTAATTTTAGAGATGGGGTCTTGCTCTTGCTCAAGTTAGTCTTGAACTCCTGAGCTCAAGCAATCCACCTGCCTCAGCCTCCCAGAGTGCTAGGGTTATAGGTGTGAGCCATTGCAACGGGCCTGAATGCAGAACTCTTTTTTGTTTGTTTTTGAGACAGAGTCTCACTTTTGTCACCCTCAGTAGAGTGCTGTGGCATCATAGCTCATAGCAACCTCAAACTCTTGGGCTCAAAGGATTCTCTTGCCTCAGCCTCCCGAGTAACTGGGACTACAGGCACCTGCCACAATGCCCAGATATTTTTAGAGGCCAGCTCTTGCTCTGGCTCAGGCTAGTCTTGAACCTGTGAACTCAGGCAATCTACCAGACTCAGCCTCCCAGAGTAGTAGGATTATAGGCGTGAGCCACCCTGCCTGGCCCTGAATGTAGAATTCTTTTTTTTTGGTGGAGACAGTCTCACTTTATTGCCCTCAGTAGAGTACCGTTGCATCACACAGCTCATAGCAACCTCCAACTCCTGGGCTTAGATGATTCTTTTGCCTCAGCCTCCCAAGTAGCTGGGACTACAGGCGCCTGCCACAACGCTCGGCTATTTTTTGGTTGCAGTTTGGCTAGAGCCAGGTTCGAACCCCGCCCCCTCAGTATATGGGACCAGCGCCCTACTCACTGAGCCACAGGTGCCTCCTGAAAATTGCTTTTTTTAAAGGCTAGTCAAGTGAAGCAGTGAGAGTGAAGAAGGAACAAAGGAATCTGTAACTGGTCATGATCAGTTAGTTGCAAATACCTTTCCAGACCAGCTGGAAAATTCACTGGTTTTGTTAGGAAGGTATTGACTTAACCCAAGAAGCAAATGGGATTGATCTGCTGTATCTTGTTAGTTTCCAACACTGTCTCAAACTCATGCCAATCTAGACAAATACCCTTCCTTCTCCACACTGACTGCTTATTTCATTTGTTTTGCTGACACTTTTCCAATGTGGAGAGACAGCAGAAGACTACTGCTCCACAGAGTAGGAAAGGGTTTCCCTATAGGATAGGGTTTTCCAATGGAATTCATGCTAATACTGTCAACTTCCCTGGAGTTTGGGTACTCCTAGTTCCACTTTTATGGGCAGAGAAATTGAGATTCAGAGATGTGAAGCTTCATGCCCAAGGTCACGAGCTAGCAAAAGGAAAACGCATGGGTCTGTCTGGCAATATAAATCACACTCTCGGCTCGGCGCCTGTGGCTCAATCGGCTAAGGCGCCAGCCACGTACACCTAAGGTGGCGGGTTCGAATCCCCAGCCTGGGCCCGCCAAACAACAATGATGGCTGCAACCAAAAAATGCCTGGGCGTTGTGGCGGGCGCCTGTGGTCCCAGCTACTTGGGAGGCTGAGGCAGGAGACTCGCTTGAGCCCAGGAGTTGGAGGTTGCTATGAGCTGTCATGCCATGGCACTCTACCCAGGGGGATAGCTTGAGGCTCCGTCTCAAA